>NW_019379507.1:546155-585113 GCF_000648655.2 Copidosoma floridanum | reverse complement strand
TAGTAGTCGATCAAAAACACTTTTCTTACGATTTTTCTAAAATTTTGTGTGTGCCTTAAGATTGCTATTATTTATCATGAGCCAAAATTTGAAGAGGCTTAGCGGTATAGTTTTGGAGATATTAAAGTTTTAATGTTGAACTTTTAACACAGGAGGTATAGGAAAGCGCCGGATTGGGGGTCGATTTGTGAACGAAATTGCTTATATCTCTAAAACGCTTCTTACAATGTTTCGTAAAAAATAGTATGATATAATTTATATTATAAAGCAACTGTGGTTCCAATTTAAAAGGGCTCAGCGGTATAGTTTTGTTGTTCGAGCTTTGCAAAGTTGATAAATTCAGTGAAATTTGCTCCTACAACGTTGTCATTTTTCGAGATAGTTGTCGAAGCGATATATATAGTATACGCATACGCTACAGCGCATTATGGCACGCACTGTATAGTGCTCGACTACTACCTTAAAGGACTTCTTGTGCTTGGCTTGGTGGTGAAATGCGCACTAGGTACGAACTATATTATTCGTACGCAGCACACGTTCAAAGGTAAAAAAAAACTGCCCATAGTAGGAATACATTTTTTGAAGTTGTACTTGTATATGCATGGCTTAGGCTAGAGTTAACCAATGATTTCAAAATTGTGGCCTTGGAAACATATATTACGAAAGTTAACTATTCATTTTTCTTTCCTCGTCCACCATACCCTTAAACATATATATAGTTATTTCAAGTGGATTCAACCTCTAACCCCCCTCCATCCCCCTCAAAATACCTTGTTATTCGTTTGTTCTCTTGCTGTTTTGTCTTTTTTTTCATTCTTTTTTTTTATTACCGTGCTTTACGTCTGGCTCCTATTAAGGTCACTACTCCGGGCACTTAGCACTTTGATGCAGGAAGAGAAAAGGGATGGGAGATATCCCATTACTGGGAAGGGAGTAGGGGAAAATTAGGTAATTATGCTGCAATGAGGTCGCCTAAACCCTCCTTGAGGAGCATTTCGTGGTGAAAAAGCACATGTGACAATTCACAGAGGTACTTGCCCGAAAAAGTCACACTGGCCGGGAAACGAACCGTGGTCTCCCGCGTGCCGACCCACGACCTAGCTGACTGTGCCACCGCGCGCTCAAATTGTGCTGTTTATCTATTTAATTACATCCCCATGTATCCCCCTCCAATACCCTTCCACCCCCACCTTACTTCTAAATAACCTTAACAGCTTAGAAAATGATTGCGTTTTGTTGGACAGTTGTTCTGATTGGGCAAATCAATTCAAGTGTTGTAAAAGAGACTTCTATATATATTTTTAAGAAGTCTTGAACTTGTATGATAGTAAAATTTTTTAGAATAATATCCTGTAATGATAAAGAAAAATAAACTATTCGTGTACCAAAATAATAATTTATTTCGAAAACATTGTACATTATGAATTTATAAATTGTGAATCTTCATATGTCTTATTAAGTTTTCTTATCTTGAAAATCCTTTTCCACATTCTGTACAAATTTGTTTAATTTCACATATACTGTGAATTTTTATGTGTCTATTTGAATGTGTTAATCTCTTGAATTTTTTATTACAATAAATGCATGTAAATATTTTTTCTAAACTGTGTTTTTTTTGATGTCTAACATAATTTTGTTTTAAAGTAAATACAATTTAACAAGTTTCACAAACGTATAACAATTTTCAGTGTGTCTTCTAATGTTCTATTAACTTTTCAGGGTTCCAAAACTTCGTTTCGAATATATTGCAAATGAATAAATCTTTCAAACTGAAACATAAATTTTTTATTACTAGTTGTACTTAATCAATTGTGCGAGTTTAATGATATATTTTTACCTTTATTTCATTGTGTAATCTAAAATAAGTAAAAAATTAAATTTTTTAATTGATGATGTCAATTCGCTGTAATTTTTCTTGCATTTATTTTCATTACGTTATTGTTTATTAAATCAAGACCCTATGTGGGTGCGTTATTTTATTAAATTTAAAACATTTATTGTTAAAAAGTTGCATTGAAAAGTTAAAGTTAAGTTGGCTTATGGCATCCCTAGTGGTAGAATAGCCTCCATTACCCCTGGACTATGTGTTTGTGCGACATCAGACTATTACACCTGAAAACATCGATTGGCAAGTTCAATGATTATACCGATAAGTTACTTCATACAAATCTCTGTGAATGGTAAGAAGGCGAATAGGGCGCTAAGGCCAGCTTATAGAAAGTAGTTAATTTGTCATAAGTATTGATAATTTTTTCGTGTTTTTGATTATTTGACTAATTTTTAAATTATAAAAATTATCATATTTTAATATTTTATCTTGGAATTTAATGTGCTGATGTTTTTGATAAGGTTTTTTTTCGATGAAATATTGTAAAAAAAAAACGATAAATGAGAACCTTTTTCATTTTACTAGTTAATTTTAAGCTGAAATACGAGGGTTGGCTGGCGGAGCCCCGCTAGTATAGATGTGTGTATATGTGTGTGTGTGTGTGTGTGTGTGTGTGTGTGTGTGTGCATGTGTGCGTGCAGAGGTGACTTATGTGGACAATCACACTGATGTTAGGGTAATCATGAGGACAAAAATGGGATAATGCGGACGTTCACATAATTCCACTTTTGTCTTCATAACTCCCCTTACAAACATGTGATTGTCTGCATAAGTAACCTCTGGATAAACATATACATATATGGGCTTCACTCTTCCTTGCACACTTCACGCTCCAACCCCCCTAATTTTTAAGTCAGTTAAATATTTCATTTTTTTAGTTCGCTTTTTGAAGTTTAAAAAAAAAAGAAATTTCGTTAAGTAGTTAAAGAATAAAAACAGAAGTAGTGCGAATTTGATAAATTCCTTTTTATATGTGACTGAGGGATGACGGAGGAGAGCGGAGCGCGAGTTGTGAGGAATGACGCTTTAAAATCACTATATAATATAGAAAGATATATGTATATACATAAATCTAACGCCTTTCTGCGCGCCTCACGCGCCAACCCCTCACCAACAGATTGGGTCGTAAGTAAAATATTTTTGGAATATGTACTGATTTTCTATTTCACGAAGCTTTAAAAAGGAATATAATTAACTGTTCAATAATGATACTAAGTAAGTAAGAAGAAATCATTTATTTTCCAAGTCTGACTTGTAATTTCAAATTTTACATTTAAAATAATAGATCTGCTGTTGCCACTCTCTGATTCTAGCTGGGTTTTACTGATATACGCAAGCAGACAAAACTCATTGTCGAAATCAAATTCAATTAAACATTAGCATGAGCGTCAGCGCTACACGCGCCAATCCCTCACCCAATGAGGATGAAACGTAACTACATTTCCGTGTTACTCTGCGTATACATTCTTTCGGTTATACAGCATATACATTAACTATATAAAATTATAAATGGGCTCAATTTTTAAAACTCAATTGTTTTCCAAATATACCGACTGACAATTTTTAAATGATATTTTTATTAACCTCCTTAAAAAAAATTAGAAAATACTTTAACTTATGTAAACCTTTATTACAGATGGAATTAAGGTAAGAAAAATAATTACAATAAAGTTAATAATATGTACAATTTGTTATAATAAGTAAACATATCTTTTAATCCCTAATCCCCACCTTACTTCTAAACAACATAACAGTTTAGAAAATGATTGCGTTTTGTTGGGTAGTATTTTTGATTGCGCCATAAACTATTCGTGTACCAAAATAATAATTTATTTCGAAAACATTGTACATTATGAATTTATAAATTGTGAATCTTCATATGTCTTATTAAGTTTTCTTATCTTGAAAATCCTTTTCCACATTCTGTACAAATTTGTTTAATTTCACATATACTGTGAATTTTTATGTGTCTATTTGAATGTGTTAATCTCTTGAATTTTTTATTACAATAAATGCATGTAAATATTTTTTCTAAACTGTGTTTTTTTTGATGTCTAACATAATTTTGTTTTAAAGTAAATACAATTTAACAAGTTTCACAAACGTATAACAATTTTCAGTGTGTCTTCTAATGTTCTATTAACTTTTCAGGGTTCCAAAACTTCGTTTCGAATATATTGCAAATGAATAAATCTTTCAAACTGAAACATAAATTTTTTATTACTAGTTGTACTTAATCAATTGTGCGAGTTTAATGATATATTTTTACCTTTATTTCATTGTGTAATCTAAAATAAGTAAAAAATTAAATTTTTTAATTGATGATGTCAATTCGCTGTAATTTTTCTTGCATTTANTAATATCTTTTTCAGCAATGATGATATATACCCTTGCAATTTATGCAAAATAAAACTCTTAACATATAAAAAGTTAAGAACTTATAAACTGAAACATAGAAAGTTACAGTTTTTTGTGAAGTTTGTAGAATCGTTTTTACGAAAGCAAAAAATTTAGTAAGGCATAAAAAAGAACATAGTGACGGAAGATTATTTCATTGTACAAAATGTGAATAAACGTTTAAAAGATCGTCACATTTAAACAGACACATATTTATTCATAAGAACAATGAAAATACGTGAAAATTATGAGAAGAGTTTTAAAAGAATGGATGGATTGAAGCGGCACATGAAATGTCCCAACATTATTAACAGAAAAAATTATTTTTTTAAAAGCTTGATTATGTTTATCCATTTAATTATTTATTTTTGTGAATTCTGTTTATTTGTAAATAAAGTCCTTCGTAAATCAAGGATTTTATCATTGAAAAAAGTAGACATGGATCAGAAAAAGATTACGCAAACGTAATAGTTAAATCACGTTTAATAAATTACGCAATTTGAGAGACGTATAGTGAGTAAGCGTGAGAGAATAGAAGGGGGGGATCTATGATCAGCGACTCGAAAAACTGTAGAAACGAGGTGCATCTTGGTTAGTTACATATATTTTTTAATTTGAGGTACGACTCAGGTACTTAATTACATATTTTATTTAACATTTTAAGAGGGTAAAATACTCTATAAATATATATATTTTTTTTGGGGGGGGGGGAGGGGAGGTGAAAGGGAATATATGTATTTTTACAAAAAAAATTCCTTTTTTGAGTAAAAATTTCTTACTTATAATTTAACAGTTTGTTTCAGTACATAAACTGCTAAGTAAAAAACAAAGTAAACTTTGCTGAATTATTCATGTTGCCTTTTCGTGAGAAGTAGGGCTAACGGCGACAACCACGATTTAGATATGTAACTGGTTCATTAATTGTATTATTGCATTATTATAATTTTATGATGTAGTAAAACTATACTTCTGAATAACATTATTAATAAACTTATTAAAAACCAAATAAAAAAAATCAATGTGCCATTAGCAAATACTTCATAGGTACTTCAAATTTGCTTATCATGTGGAGGGGGCTGTGGGGGTCTGTGGGGAGCATTTCTAAAAGTTGGACGGTGGGGGTACGGGTGGAAATTTAAATGCAATTGAAATAATGAAGGAATATAACGAATTTTACATTATTGTGTGGGGGAACAGCGGGGGGTGTGAGGGTTGGTGGGCAAATATCGTGAGGGGGCTAATTCAAGGTGAAATTATTGGAGAAAATGGGCCAATCTAACCTTAAGTTGTGGGAGATCGATTGGGGAGTGTAGGGGATATTGGGGTGGTGGTAGGGGGTCTTATCGCTTTATCCACTAAAATTACTATATATATGTATATTACACAAAAGTATTAACCATGCCCATAGTCACCAGTGAGAGAATTGGAAGGAAAAATTGAAAAGCCTTAAATGTTCAAAATTTTTGGCGTAAATAAACTAACGTGAAACATGCATCAAGATTGAAACAGCAGCTTAAAAATTAATTAATAAAGTATCTATTACATGAAGGATCTGATTTTTATTAAAATCCTGACAGTAATCACTCAAATCTTTTAAATTTTTGAATAGGTTAATAATGTGTATTCATTGTAGCAATACAAAATGGAGAGATTAAGCTTAGTTGCTCTGGCAAAAAAATTGTAAAATTAGAATAAACAATTTTTAAATTGCATATTCTCTTGTCAATTTTAAATATTTATAGTGTCTACTAATAGTTCTTTTCATCTATTACAACGTGGAAAAGAAAAAATCAACGGCCCTTTAGGGCCAGCAATTATTTTATGTCGTAAGGAACATACGGTCCTTTCAGCATGATTATATTTTTTTCACTTTTTACCGCTAATTATTTGACCAAATAAACTGCGTGGATTCCGAATAAATATGTTTTTGATGAGAAGATTTTTGTTTTGAGTAGTGTCAGGAATAGGTGTAAAATTTTCAACTGAAAGCGATAAAGTTACGTGTTAACACGCTGCGGTGTTCTATTCAGTGAGTAATTTTTAAGCGAATTCCTAAAAAAAATTTTTTTACGTACAAAAAACAATCAACTATGTGTGTCTTTTCTAAATTTGTTGTTTTTTCATACAAAATTTTTAAATGGCAAGTTTTATATTAAATTACATATCCTATTATAAAGCATAAAATATTGGTAGATTTTTTTTTGGAAAATTTTAAAGATGAAAAGACAACTATTTAAGGTCTTTAAATTATTAAAAAATCTTAGACTAATCAATATTTTGTATTTTTTATTTATTCTTAGATTTAATTTGAAGAAAAATATCACTTGTACTTTTAAATTTTAAAAGGGCAACATACAATTATTCAATTAATTATATTTTAACTGCAAATTAATTAATTGGGCTTTCAATTAATGATATATTCATCCATGAGAAAATAAAGGTTTCCTAAAATGTAATCATGCAGACTTGAAACTTTTACTTTGAGTTTTGTTAAAATCATCGAAAAAGCCAATATAGAGGTCAATTGTTTTCTATATAAAAAAAAGGAAGCGATGATGAGCTCCTTGTACATAATGTTATTTTTTGTTAAAAAACTTTACGTTTTTATTTGTTATCTGTAGTTATTTTTGATTTTATGTCATATTAAAATAATTTTATTGTTTTCAACCTTTCACTATTACGAAAGCTATCGGAAAAACTTAAGTTTTTTATAAATATTACTATAATATTAATTTTTCAATTCTATTTATGTGATGGAAGTCCTTTTCTTATATGGTTAAAAGTTTTATTGAAAAAGAACCCACCACCAATCAGGTGGGATTTTACGTCCTGGTAAAATGGCCTGAAGTTAATATATGTTGTAGATTATGCTCTTTTGAACGAAAGTTTCCAGAGGCACAAAACCTAAAAATGAACAGTTTTTAAGTGAATAGTTATTTAAATCGCGAATTTTATAAAGAATAGATTGACAGGCGACGCAGTACAGACAATAAATGTAGCTTGTTCGATGTACATAGAAATAGTCGGAAATGTTTATGTCAAGTGCATCTACCATTATTGACTGTCGTGAAGCACAATATAAAATTATTCTTGCTCAATCAATAGTAGCGTAGATTATTTGCATTATTGTCTTGTACAAGAAATTGATAGCCTTTAGTATGAGAAAGCACTTATCGTAGTTAACCAAAAAGTAAATAGTTTTATAAATTTTTAACTACAAATAGCCAAAAAATACTCACTCAGGTTCATTAATACAAGCTGTCATACTTATTCTTGTACAAATAGTTATGCTGACCCTGTTTCTTTCTATATCAATTCTTTAACGACTGTTAACAACATTATTATAACCGAAATATATTTTGTAGTTAATTATAACTAAATTAATCATTCACTAAAAATAAATAGTTTTCTCACTTTTTGTCCTAATTATTTTGTTTGCGCTATTGCTTACAGGTATTGTGAGCTTGGATCTCAACTCTACCACCACTTTCTCGTCCAGTTTCCAAAACCTACTACTTGTAGATCCTGCAATATCCTAAATCTCTTTTTGTGGCAATGATTGCTGATTCCCAGAACAAGTTTTCCCAAGACGAATAACAATCTCTTGCGATACATGTAAGTACTTATGTCCATACAATTTATTTAAAAAAAAAAAAAAAACATATTTTTTCAAGGAATTATAGGGACTTTGTTAAGATACATTATTGTTTAAATAAAACTAATGAATTAAAAAATTATTTGAACTTTATGATAATTCTAAAGACCAATAAAACTATCTTAATTTATTTTCGTTGTTCATGACTCAATTTTATTTTATAACTATTTTTCTATTGTAAGCATGTCAAATGATGCATAAAGCGTTATAAGTATGTGACTTAAAGTGTTAGCCCAAAGTGTGTGCACGCATATATGGGAATTTTGTTGCTATGTGCCTGACCAAAGATCGAAAGCATTTTCACGTTTTTACGTGTACCTGCAGCTAGGATATACAAACTACGTATTCACAGAGCAGGGGCCAATGGATGTAAAAATTAAATGGCGATACTGAATGTAAAGGACTTTTAACTCTGGCTTCATTATTAGAAATTTTTACATACATATGGACCATTCTATTACTGCATTTCGACTGTGTTCCAGTATCTATCTGTACTCGAGACTTTGTCTAAGTCAATAAAGACGAAAACACCCATACTTCTACGTGCATCCTTATGAAACCAACTTTCATTATTCGCCTACAAAAATAAAGCTTCGTCTTTCATTTACAATACACAACTTTCATTGCCTAATTAATTTTGTTAATTAGCAGGGCAAAATTGTCTTGGCTATTAAAAATAATTGTATCGATATTACATACAGGTTAACTGTGTTCATAATCAGTACAAAAAAAAAAATGACAGAGTTTGAAGTCCGAAGTCCAACATTGAGTTAAATGATCAACTTGCTACTATTGAAAAAATACAATTATTTTTCAAAAGAACTGTGTTCATTAAGTTTAACGAAAAGATAATACAGTTCTGTATCTAAACTGTATAAGTCCAGAAATTTAGCCAGACGATAACCCAGACAATAACCCAGAAATGTAGTCAGACATTTAGCCAAACTTTTAGCCATACTTTTAGCTATACATCTAGCTGTAAATTCAGACGCACTTTGATCCATACATTGAGTCATACTTTGAGCCATACTTCAAGCTATATATTTAGCTATACTTTTAGCCTTATTGTAAGCTATACTTAGAGCCATATATTCAGCCAAACATTGAGCCATACTTTAAGCTAAACATGTAGCCATATTTTAGCCGTATTGTAAGCTATAAATTTAGCCATACTTTTAGCCATATTGTAAGCTATACTTAAAGCCATACTTTGAGCCATATTCTTAGCCATACATTTATCAATACTTTTAGCCATACTTTGACCTATACTTGGAGCCGTACATTTAGCCAGACATTGTGCCATACTTAGAGCTGTACTTTTAGCCATTCTTTTAGCCTTACTTTTACAGCCATATTTTGAGCCAATTTTTTAGCCATACTTTTAGCTATACATCTAGCTGTAAATTCAGACGCACTTTGATCCATACATTGAGTCATACATTGAGCCATACTTCAAGCTATACTTTTAGCCTTATTGTAAGCTATACTTGGAGCCATATATTCAGACAGACATTGAGCCATACTTTGAGCCATACTTTAAGCTAAACATTTAGCCATATTTTAGCCGTATTTTAAGCTATGAATTTAGCCATACTTTTAGCCATATTTTAAGCTATACTTGAAGCCATACTTTGAGCCATATCCTTAGCCATACATTCATCAATACTTTTAGCCATACTTTGACCTATACTTGGAGCCGTGCATTTAGCCAGACATTGTGCCATACTTAGAGCTGTACTTTTAGCCATTCTTTTAGCCTTACTTTTACAGCCATATTTTGAGCCAATTTTTTATCCATACCTCTAGCCATACATTAGGCCACACTTCGAGGCTTTCTTTTACCCATGTATTCAGCTAGACTTTGAACCATACTTTCAACCAGACATTGAGCCATATATTCAGCCAGAATTGAGCAATACTGTGAGCCGTACTTTTATCCATACTTTAAGCTATATCCTTAGCCATACATTTAGCCATACATATTGCCATACTTCAAGACATACGTTTAGAGATACTTTGAGCTCTACTTGAACCTATACTTTAAGACATACCTTAAGCCATACTCTAAGCTATACCCTGAGCCATACTTTTAATCATACTTCAAGCCATACTTCAAGCCATACGTACAGCCATATATCGTGCTGTACTTGGAGCTTTAATATTTGCCATTCATTTAGCCAAATATTCGACAAAACTTTGAGCCAAATATTGAACCACAAAGGTGCCGCTAACTGATATCTTTTATATAATAGTTGTACAATCTAATGTTATATGTTGCCAATAACCAACTTCATTAATGAAGGAGAAAAAGCGTGATTAGTTACGTGAATACGAACCATTTCATTGCTGCATTTTGACTTTGTACGAGTATTTATGCGTACTTAGTCACGGTGGCACAGCGGTAGAGTTGAAGTTCCGTCGATATCCGAGATTAATTAAAATGACAAAGTTTGAAGTCCGAGGTCCAGCAAACTGTTCGATGATACATTTCTTACCATTTAATAAACACAATTATTTTTTAAACTCACCATGTGGATTAAAATAAGAGGAAAAATCATACAATTATGTATATTAACTGTATAAGTCTAGACATTTAGCTTGATAATATGCCAGTCATGTAGCTAGACGTTAAGCCATATATTCAGCTGTAAATTCAGCCACACATTGAGCCGATATAAGCCACACTTTGTGCTATTCGCTGTGTGCAAGTGTATTGGCGCCATCTGATGGTGAAACGGTGAGTGATTTCATGGCTTTAGAGAATCCAATACATTATAAGTAGCAAATATCACAAGTTTAAAGATTCATCACGACAGAAAACATGAACGCAACCATAGTTTCAATAATTCTGAATATCCTAGTTTATGTACAATGTTGAAGCAAAAAGATACTCTGAAATCTGAATTATTAGAACAAAAATACCACTAAAGCCAGTAACGTAACCTCAAATTGTAATACCGAAGCAGAACAGACTCATCTCGATCGTAAAGTTAAGTGGGTATGACGTAAGTGACAGTAAGTGACATTTCCACTTGCTTTATTTTATTATTTACCATTCGTATGATTGAAGATTATATTCAATATCTTTTCAATAAAAAAGCTGTTAACCATGAGTTTATCATGATAATAATAATATTTACCTTCAGTGGTTCAAAATATTGAAAAACTCAATAACACGCAATCAATAATGTTATGAGTCCTTAAGAGTCCTGAAATTTTGCACATTTCTCTCACCATGGGCTCTTAAATAGTTTTTTTTACCCCCTCTAAAGACTTGCACACAGCAAATACTTTAAGCCATACATACGTTTAGCCACACATCGTGCCGTAGATAGAGCTATACTTTTAGACATACTTTTAGCCATATATTTAGCCGTATATTAAGCCGAACATTGGGTCAGACTTTAAGGCATACTTTGAGCCATACTTTAAGTCATACATTTAGCCAGAAATCGTGACATACTTGGAGCTATTCTTTTAGCCATACTTCTATAGCCATATTTTGAGCCATACTTTTAGCCATACTTTTAGCAATACTTTGAGCTATACATTAAGCCATACATCGAGCTATACATCATGCCATATTTTTACCCATATAAAGTAAATTAAAGTAAATTAAGAAGAGCGGGATGTGAAGAGTTGAAAAAAAAATATAACGATTTAAAAACATAAATAAATATATGTATAAAAACTATGTGAATGGGACAATACATTTAAAAACTTTACATTTAGATTAAAGTTTAGTTTAAGTTTCAACTCGGTCTACTGCTCGCAACACAGGCAGGTGGACCGATTGCACCTCACTAATTGATACTGTACTGCCACGCGAGAAAAGACATGCATACATATACAAAATGACCATTTGACTTTGCACTCTCCCCCACTCCCCAAATACTCTGTAAAAGTTTTCAGGCCGATTATCAGCGATTAAAATTATTAACCTTTAAAATAAGATGATTTTTGAAACTGTTGTTCGGCAGCTACAAGGTATAAACATTAAAAAAAACAAATGACAAAGTATGAAGTCCGAGGTCCACTCCAACTCAACATATATTTATTTATAGAATCATACAAAAAATTCCATCAACAGAGCATTATTTTCTTGAGGAAAAAATGCCTACACTTTTTGCAATAAAGTTATAAACAACTATTTAGTTGTAATAATCGTTGAAAAAAGGGCATTAATTTATTTTTTATTCATCGTGATCTAAGTATGGCACCATATATGGCTAAACGCATGTCTTTAAGTATGGCTTAAAGTATAGCACAAAGTACGGCTCAAAGTATGGCTCAATGTGTGGCTGAATTTATGGCTCAATGTATGGCTTAAAGTATGGCTTAATGTCTGGCATAATGTCTGGCTTAATGTCTGGACTTATACAAAACTGTATGATCTTTTCTCTAAAGTTAATCGACACAGTGTATTAAAAAAAAATTGTATCTATTCAATACTGCAAAATATTTTATCGAAAATGATGTTGGACCTTGGACTTCAAACTTTGTCATTTGTTTTTTCTGTACAGGTTACGAACACAGTTAAATTGGACGTAATGGTGATACAATTGTTCTATGTAGCGAAGAAAATTTAGTTCTGCTAATTGACAAAAGTTTTAAGGCACTTAAAAGTGTGTATTGAAAATGTAAAACAATTTTCTAACCGAGTACGTGAATGATCAGAGTTAATCAATTAAGTATGCCCATATACATATTTCTAACTCCAACATAACTGTCTTAGACAATGCCTTCAAAACATATCGGTACTCGTACATAGTCAAAATACAGTAACAGGATGATTTGTATTTACGTAAATAATAACGCTATTTCTCCTTCAATGATGAAGTGGGGATGGTGGAATATTGTACCAAAATAAGGTTGGTTTGTTAAACTATAATGAACACGTAATCAGTAAGCGGCTCCCTTCTGGCTGGATATCTGGCTCAAAGTTTGGCCGAATGTTCGGCCAATATTATAGCTAAAAGTGAAGCTCCAAGTATAAAACGATGTGTAGCTAAGCGTATGGCTTAAAGTATGGTATAAAGTCTGGCTCAAAGTCTGGCTGAATGTATTGCTGTAAGTAAAGCTGAATGTTTAATTAAAAGTATGGCTAAAGGTTTGGTTTCAAGTACTGCTCCAAGTATAGCTCAAAGTATGACTAAAAGTATATCTAAATGTATGGCTAAAAGATTGGCTTAAAGTATAGCTCAGAGTGTGGCTAATTGTTTGGCTTAAAGTATGGCCATCCTCGTCGTCGTCGTCGTCATCGTCGTTGATCACCATCATCATTGTTATTATGTGTATTATTATGGATATTATTATTATTACTGTTATTATTGTTATTATTATTATTATTATTATTATTATTATTATTATTATTATTGTAGTTATGACTATTATTATTATCTTTTTTTTACTTTTTTCTGCTTGTGTATCTGAGTTAATCTAGAATGCTTTGATGCACGATAAAAGGGAGTACGACACCCGTCCCTGTGTTAGACTCGCAGTAAGCCTATAAATTTCCATTTCTCGCTACGGTGTTATTCACGATAATGACTAAACACCCACTTAAGTGGCAAGACTTTTCTCCGGGGACACCTGACTCAAAATCTGCTTTCACATTAATACTTCGAGCCAGGGTCACACAGTGTTGACCATTGATGTGGCCTTTAGTCGCAGTGTCGTTACCGTCATGATGTTGCCTTTTCTTTACTCCATCTAGTCGTCTGCTGTTTTGCGGAAACATTGATTTTTGCTGCTTTCCCTTGCTGATGGCTCGGGTAAGTCAGGGCAGCTTTGGTCTGCAATGGTCATCTAGCTTTTATCCTCTTCAACTCTATCTGCGTCTAGTAGGCACCTTACTTTTGGCCACTTCTAGTGCTTTTCTAAATGCTGGGCAGCTGTTGCTATCTTCTCCGTGTTCGGCATCTTCTGTTCCGCAAGCGAAACATTGGGCCTCCTTCTTGGAATCTTTCTTACGGTGATTGCAGCTGCCACATCGAAAAAATAGCTTCGACCGATCCTCCTTGTTGCAGTTCCTGGCTATTTGTCCATACCCCAGACACCGGTAGCGTCTGAAGACTTCAATCAGTCTCCTCACTTGGCAGCTTGTAAAGCCTATTAACGGCCTCTTAGTTTCTTCTATATATCTAGCATAAGTCTCTCCAGTATTCACCAAAGCTACATTTTGCCCTTAATTATTCGCTTCTAGCAGCGTCAATATTTTTATTTGCGGCGAGCAACCAGGGATTATACGTAATGCACGTTTGACGTCAGCTTTCTCGGTAATCGGATCCAGATCCCGAATTTAGAATGTTACCCTTTTTTCGTCTATTTTAACGGATTCTAGCCCGTTAACGACCTTAGCTTTAGTGTAAGCTAAAGCCTCTCTGCCCTTTAACCTTAAGAAGAGGGTCTCCCTTTTTAGTTGTAGTGAATCGTTTGACTGTGATCTCGTCATCTTCCAGCTTAAAATCAGTCCTCATCCTCTTTAGGACCTTGGCAAAGCTCTGCCCTTCCACAACCTTAACGAAAATTTTCTTCTTTTTTCTAGCATAATCACGTTTGTCAGTGTCACTTTTTTTTGGCATAATCACGTTTGCCACTGGCTCTTTTTTCCTCGGGCTTTTTTTCTTTTTTTAAAAGGGAGGTTAAGGGTCTTCTTCGGAGCTTCTGGGCTCTTGTTCCACTTGCCTTTCAGCACGTTTTTCATGAATCTAGATTGGATAGAGTGTATGATTCTCTCTTTCATTTGATCCGTCTGTCTTTCGCATCAGGTTATCATTGGCGTATTATAGGAGGTTTTTTATCTTCTTTCTAGTCTCTTCACGGCTAGGCTAGTGTTTTTGTAAGAAAAGCAGCATGAAATTTACGAAAGTGTATTAAAATGTAGTTTTAAAAATTCTAAATATGCTATTACTGTATCGTCATTTAACAAATTGCATATAAACTGTGGCGAGCTCTTTTTTTCTTTATTGCCACTGTTAGGCGAATTTTTATGGCATTGAAACAAGAAATAAGACTTTAGAGGAACTTTTAATGGAACTTTTTCATCCAACATTACAATAAGGTGTTTTTTATTCTACAGTGGTCGAGAATGTTGTTTAAATTTTTTTTTATTTTTCTATTTCAATAAGCTAGTACTACAAGCTGGCGAATTTAAAGATTCTATTTTTTCAAAGCTACTAAAAACTAACAGCCCGAAACGCTAAGGAATGTCATATAACTGTTCTAAGCGCTCGGTTATTGACTCCAGAGGCCAATTTTTTATTGACTCTAGAGAAAAATTACTTTAATTAATAATTTTTCTGCTACAAAGACCGTCTTCTACAACTTGTTTTAAAAGCTACATCGATAGCTAGAATTAAACATTTCTAGTAGTCTACTCATAAAACTTATTTTATGAGCTTTGCGTCACCCTATGCATAGGAGTACAATATAAATTTATGTTGCACTACAAATCTGTGTCAAGTTATAAGATTACTTTTAATATCTTTTATACACACTAGTATGCTATAAATTTTCAAGCCTAAAGTATTTCAATATTCATGATCGAATCACCTGGTGTCATAAAAGCTTATAGTAAAATACACCTCATGGTAATTTCAATTTTAAAAGTTCAAGTGAGAGCCTACATATCAAAGTATAAAGTACTTCTATGGCAGATGATGTATTAATAATGATATGTTTCCTATGAAAGAGTATTTTGTTTAACACACTGCGATGTATTGAAGGTGGTGCAATCTCCGTTAAAATAAGGATTTTCAGTAGTTCAGTGTGTAATTTAAGTCAATGTTTTAATATTCAATACATGAACAATTATAAATGATTTATTATATAAATAAGAAGAGTACTATAGTACCGCTTTGTCTTGAGTAGAGTAGTATTACATACTAATGAATGTAGCTTAACAGAAAAAATCACTTTGTTCACGTATAGAAAGATTTAGAAAGACTAGGACAAAATAAAAATGTAGTTATTCATAGATTTTAAAATGAAAATTAAATATGAAAACTAAGTAAACTTGTCTTAATGTGCGGAATAGCTGCAACTAAAGGAATATTTTTAAAGTTAAAAAAAATTATGTAACTTAATACATAGTTAAATAATGGATATAGTAATGAAACTAAATTATAAAACAAACACTAAACAAATATCCAAACTATAAAATGAGTTACGAGCTGTACTATAAAAATTATATAAACGAGAAGTAAGAGCTTCTTCCATCGGAGTAGCTCATAGCAGAGTAGAAACGATGCCTGTTTGATTTGATTCTCGTAAGAAATTTCTTTTTTGTTTTCAGGAGAATTAGTTTACGAATTGAAATTCAAAATTTACTTTCTTTATATATGTGGTTTGGCATTAAGGTGGGATGCAAAGGGAGGAAACAAAACTTACTTCCATGATATATTTTCTCAAGGTCACAATTGTAAAATCGTTGGTTGACTCTAACGCAGAACAAGCCTTTAGAAATTTTACTTTAAAAAGTTTTTAAAAATATAATAATTCATTTTTACTTAACATACAGTTCATTGAAAGATAAAGAGAATACATAAATTGACAACACCTTATCCGACTTCAACTAGATAATTTAGCCGACCTGATGAAATCTTTTTTTATATTTTTTCTATTTTCTTATTATAACATAAATTATAGTATTGCGATAGTGTACCACTAAAAATGTTTCTTCTTCCAACGTAGGTTAAAACTTGGTATATCGGCTGTAACAGTTATAGAGGAGTGAAAAAATATGTAAGAACTGTGTAAAATTATTTATGATTATATAGTTACTGTTAAACATATAAAAGAATACAATAATTTTGATTTTTGGCTTTGCCTATATTTAAAGTATTAACTTTTATATTTTTCAGTATCTGTAAATGATTTACAAATATTTCTTATTTTTAGTTTCAAGCATTAAAATCTTCTTAAAAATTTAGTCCATGTTGTTTTGATGACGTAAGGAATTTGTTCATCAAACAATTTGCTTCTTAGAACTTCTTTTCATAAGAAATTTGTTGATCTAACCTTCTGTCTTAGTGATTACATCTAATAAGTTAGCAGTTGTTACATATATTTAGTAGAAGTAGTTACTTTTTTAACTTTATTCGTTGGAAAAATTCGAACAAATGATTTCTGACAATAATGTTTCTTGAATATGTGACGATTCAGAATTTTTCTTGTTAGAGTCCTGTTCTATTAACATATTTTTTATAAGTACATTAATTATAACATGAAGTCAAAGAAAAATTATTCAAAACAATTTTAAACTTACCACTTGGCCTTAAAACTAAATAGTGCAGAAGATCTGATAATGAAATTATTCCAATGACTTTCCCATCTTCATCTACAACCACTAATCTATGAACCTAAAAACAAAAGTTTTTTTTAATTTTACCAGCAACCTACAGTTGTAGTTTTAAAACGATTATTTCTCATAAATTTTAAGAAATTTATTCGCATAACTGAATGACGGAAAGTCTAATAAATTTTAAATAGAATTTACCAGCAATCTTAATATTTACTAAATTTTATTTAGATTCTAATCTCTTATAATGGCCGGGACTTTAGTTTAAAATAATTGGTCGAGTACAGTGTTAGAACTAATGACAAATAAGTTGAGGCCATCTAATAAAAGATACTATAAGTATAAAAAAAAATTTGTTTATTAACTGTAGTTGTGTTCTATTCATACAACGTTGATAATAAGAATTAAATAAAAAAAGATCCCTCCACTTTCTCTTTCTCATCCAATTTAATTTAAAAAAGGTTTGTTTCCAAAGTGTTTCACGTAGAGCGGAAAAAAATGCTGCAAATTCAGTGGCATAAGATTTTCTTATTTGTGGTTTCAATTCCTCATTATGTTCGTTTTACTTTTGTACCAAATACAATAAAATTTCTGGATGACATCCATCATTTTTGTTTAAGACTATTAAATTGAAATTGGTCAAGCAAATTATTTAATATCATTTGTTGTACACGCATGTATGTACTTATGCATACCAGCATATAATACTCTTTTACATTCATATGTTAATGACAATTTTCGTATGACTGTGAGACAAAACTTAAATTTTTTTCAGAAAATTAGTTTTTCTATACAAATAAAATCAAAAAAGAAAACGACTATTGGAGAAGATTTTAAATTTTTTTAGCGGCATCAATAAGGTAAGACTACACTAAAACTTTTAGTAATGAATAGAGTAAGTCTTAAAATATAATTAACTATTGCAGTAAAAAAGCTCGATTGGTTCTGGCTTCATTGGGGATGAGGAGACCATGTGGAGCAAAGAACGGATATGTTATTATTATTTTAATCTTTTTACCAGAAAAAACTTCTTCTCTCTCTATATGCGCGTGATGTAGGTACATGTTACTAGATACATATAGAAGTTCAGATAAATGATGTAGGTATATTGAAAATTAGTCATGCTGCATACAAATAATAACGAGTTTTTCAACGTATCAGTAATTATTTAATTTACTTGCTACAACTAAAGTATGGATAGATGGAATAACAGATAACCTTCAGCGATTCAGATAAATACTAAAAGTTGTTACAACAGTTGCGTGTTAAAAAAGTCATGAAAATATTCTTGTATACTTTTCGTTCAAAACTAGTTTTCCTTACCCTTTCTGTCCTTACGACTTCTTCTACTCACATTGATTGTGACTATAGAAAAATATACACACTGAATTACATGTGTAAAAGTGTCGACCCAACACTTATCAAAACGAAAAATAGTGTTAATCCAACAGCAATTAAGAATTAAAAAAAGAGTTTCGTGAAAATAACAAGAAAAGTATTGATAGTAAAGAAAATTCTAGAAGATTCAAACAAAAAAGAAGAAACCGAAATGGCGGATGAAGTAAAAATTCCGGTGTTTCATGGAATGGATTTTGAGTGTTGGAAAAGAAGAATCACGAAGATTCTAAAGCTGAAAAAATGCGATGTTGAAGCAACGAGAGCCATGAAAAGGGTGGATGAAGAAAAATAGTGGATCAAAAAGGACTAAAAGGCGATCAATGTAATATACAGTAAGATTTCAAATGGTCAGTTACAGTTCATGAAGGACAAGAAAGCAATGTACAAAGTATTTGAAAAATTCGATGAAATGTATATAAAGGAGTCTACTACACTGTTAATTTGTATCAGAAACAAGTTGAAAATATTAGAATTAAAATACTTAAACTTCAAGTGCATTTTTCATTAAGTCTGAAGTATTAACTAATGAATTAAAAAGTGCTGGTGCAAATGTGACTGAAAAAGAAGAATTAAGCTACATGATAAAAATGACTTAATCGATGTGATAAAAAAAAAATCAAACAGTTGAATACGTGAAAAGTAAAATACAAATGTTTGAATTAAAAGAAAAAAAAGGTGGAAGCAAAAACAGTTCAAATGCGTTTAAAGCTGAAAGAAAAAAAGATACAGCATGTTTCAAGTGCGGAATATATGGATACATCAAGGCATGTTGTACGAAAATGAGACAATGCGATAATTTATGGGAGTTAGGTAGGGTACAGCAGCAACAAAGCGGAGGCTAACAACAACAGCAGTGGCATAATCGTGGTGGCCGAAGCTAAGGTCGTGGAGCTGGTAGAGGTTCTTGTCAACATCGTTGAGGAGGCGATTGGCAGAAAAATAATTAAGGACATCAAAACAAAGACAGTAATGTGAGTAGTTTTAATGTGAAATTCAAGGATAAACCTAATGAGTCGCATGTTGAAGTAAACAGCTGTGCTAGTAAGGTTGAATGGTTACTCGATAACGGTTGGTCTAATCATGTTACAAATAATGATGGATATTTCAATGAATCAGTTGAATTAAAACAGCTAATAAATGTAAAAGTAGGAGAATAAAGGTTCTTGAAAGCATCAAAAGTTGGTAATATTAGGTACTATTTTTAATGTTTATGGTCGAAATAAAATAAATATAATGAAAAATGTCTTTTTTATTGAAGATATGAATAGAAATTACCGTATTATGGTAAAGTAAAAAAAGAAAATAGAATTGCATCAGTAGGAAATATGTCAAAGACTTTTTATCTAAATGGAAATTTAATTGTGTTGGCAATTAAAAATAATGATTTTTATTACATGTCAAATGAAATTATGTATAGTGAGACAAATTTAATGACAAAGAATTAGTAAACAGTAAAGAAAAAAATTACATAGAACACTAGGTCATGTAAATTTTAATCATTTGAAAACAATCAAGGGTTAAACATATTTTAGAAATTATATATACCCATTTAAATGGATCTTATAATACTACTATTTGAATGGTGAAAAATATTGTTTGAGTTTTATCGATGATTATAGTAGAGTAGCTAAAGTTTATTATATTAAATCAAAAGATCAAGTATATAACTGTTCAGTTGATTATATTAATTTAATTGAAAGTAAGACAGAAAAAAAGATAAAAAGATTAAGATGTGACAATGGATAGGAATGTATAAAAAAGGATATAGGTAATTTTGCAAGTGAGAGAGGTATTTCAATTGCACCGTGTCCACCTTATGTACATGAATTGAATGGAACAGCAGAAAAGTATAACAGGAATTTCATGGATATGTCTAGATTTTCATTAAAAAAAGCAAGGGTTCATAATATATTTTGGCCAGAAATAGTTCAAACTGCAGCATATTTAAAAAATAAAATTATTACTAATACTGTTAAATAAAACCCCTTTTAAAATTATTGTTGGTGAAAGGCCTAGTATAAAAAATTCAAAAATTCATGGAAGTTGAGTTTTTGTTAAAATTCTCAAACAAAAAAAATTCAAAATGGGACAAAAAACAAATTCAGAAATTTTGTTAAGTTATAAAAATGTTGGTTATAGAGTCTGATAAATAATAAAATAGTAGTAGCTTGACACGTTGATATAATCGAAGATGGCACAAATTGCATTGGTTTAAAATCGGAAAATGACATAGTAAAAGCAAGTATAAGTGAAAACAGAGTTAAAAACAAAAATGACGTGATTTAAATCCAAACAGAAATAATGAAACTGAAAGTTTTAACTTAAGACGGTCAACTAAAAAAAAAAAGAGCCTGATAGAAACAGAGACGAGAGTTTCGTATATAGCCATATTATTTATGTCACTTATACAAATGCTGAGACACCTGTTTCTTATAATGATGCAATTTATACTCATAAGTCTGAAAAGTGGAAGACAGCAATGGATAAGGAAATGTATTGTTTAAACGAAAATAAGACTTGGATTTCTGTAAATAAAGTAAATGATAAAAAAGCTTCAGATTTTAAATAGGTTTATATTAAAAAGGCTAACGATATTTTTAAAGATAGATTATTTGTTAGAGGTTATCAACAAATGGATTTAATTGATAATATTTATTTACAAGTTGCAAGAATAAAAACTTTAAAAATTTTACTTTCTTATTATTGTCAAAACGGTTCAGTTATTGAATCGATGGATCTCAAAACAGCGTTCTTGAATGAAAAGGTAAGATCTGAAGTATATGTAAAACAGCCACAAGACTATGACGATGGCTCCAATAAGGTATTCAAATTAGATAAGGCGTTGTATGGGTTAAGAAAAAGCCCAAGAGATTGGTATAAGTGTTTTGATACTTATAAAAAAAGTTTAAATTTCAAAGGAAGCGAAAAAAATTATTGCTTATATATATAAAATGTTAAAAATAATGATGCATATATTTTTTTTGTAAATAACTTATGTATTTGCTGTAAAAATTAAGAAAAGTTGAATTTTTTGAAAAATTTATTACTAAAAAGATTGAAAATGAAAAATTTGAGAAAAATTAAAACTTATTTAGGTATTTGCATCAACTATGACTATGAAAGTGAAAAAGTGATTCTTGATCAGAAAAACTATATTGAAACACTAGCAAAGACATATGATACTATAAATTTTAAATTGTTTGTAACTTCTATGAAACAAAATTTTAAACTGGAAACTGCACAATCAGCATCTGATAAAGTTAAGCACAAAAATTCAATTAGAGCTCTTTTATACATTAGTTTAGGAACTAGACCTGATATTAGGTTTACTGTTAATAATTTAAGTAGATTTGAAATTTGTTATAAAAGTGTTTATAATAAATACACTTTGAGAATTTAAAAACATTTGTACTTGACAAAAAATTTTAAATTAATTTTTGGAAAGGAATTTTCTGATAATATTATAAATTGCTATGTTGATGCTGATTAGGCAAAAGATATTAATGATTAAAAGTCAACGAGAGGTAATGTTAGACGAATATATAAAAATATGATTCATTAGAAATTAAAGAAGCAAAATAGTCTTGCAAAATCCTCAACATCAGCTGAGTTTGGAGCGTTGTCCGAGTGTGTAAGTAAATTAAAAGTTGTAAGAAATTTGTAACTTGATTTTAATATTAATGTTTAGTATCCAATTAACGTATATAAAGATAGTTCTGGTGCGTTAAGTACAGATAGGTTTGGAAACTTTACTAAAAAGTCGAAGTACATTGAAACTCATTATCACTTTGTAAGCGAAAGCTGTGCAAAATACGAAATTGCTATTGTAAAAAATTATTCAGAAGAAAATATAGCAGATATTTATATTAAAGCTTTAGGCAAAAATAATTTTAAAGGATTTAGAAATATCTTGAATGCAAAGTAGTTTAAGATACGAAATTGAAATATGAATTTAAAGAGGCATGTTACAATATGAGTAAATTTATATTAAATATGTAACTAGTGACACCTATTATGCGTTATGAACACTATAAGTGCAAGATAATATGTATATGTACTTTTTACAATGATACAGGGCAGACAGCACATGGCCGTTGCCGCACACGCACTCTCTCGTCGGGTCTCTTGGTACAATGAGAGAGGAGATTTTGTAATCTTAGTTAATCTTTATTTCTGTTATTGAATGTACTAATTTAAGTGTAAAAAAGTATAATATGGTTGACAAACTACCTCCTAGTATATTAATTTAACAGTTGTTGTACCGTTATATTATCTTCTGGGGATATATGTTTACTTATATCACCCAATGGAATTCTTTACCTTCTTGATAATTATTTATAAAAGAAGCGTTGATTTTAATACCATGATGAATGTAAAGAGACGCAGCTACTTAATATGAGACCCATTCTTTAATATGGTGTTCGTTGATGCGCCCATGAGCATAACTGATTTTATGTATCAATTTTTTTTATGTATACACAGAAACAATAGTTATCTATAATATTCCGAAATAATAACTGTACCATTGTGTTAACTTCAATTGATATAGTAATTAATTAATTGACTGAAGATTCCATACTGACCATTCACATGTCTAAGTCTGTGAATCTACATAAAAGTGATTCTAGGTGATATTAATTGCTACTTGATCAGATGTTATATCAGCTATATGAGCAAATAAAATAGGCAATTACCATCTTCTGAAATATTTATCTCATGACGTAAAGTAGCATCGAGCATTGGACATGCATATATCTTTTAAGAACCACAGTAGAGAGAGTGAGAGGCAAGAAAAGAGAGCGGTTGGCCGTATGACTATGCATTGTCTTCGTTTACGTTCCATCTACATTTATCTTTATCTATATCTACGCTCATGCACATGTACGTGCCTAGAAAGTGGTTTACGCGACCCAATGCATTATACCATTCAAGAGCTGTGTACTTATTTTCAGCTGTGAGTGTGGCACTCTCTTTACAGATGTCCATTTCCTATCTTACATTGCGGCATACGATATGCACTATACATATATCTATTTCTCGCTATCCTACTGTGGTTATGCTTACTCGTTGCCACATACTTAATTTTTTCCTTCCTTTGTCGTTACTTTTTTCTTAAATTTATTATTTTTTGTCTTATTTGTTTTTTTTTTTTTTTCTTCTACATTTTCTCATTCTCTATGATGATTAAATAAGTATACCTTATCAATATATTTATTTATTATTACACTTAAACTGAGGCAAGTCCAGAAAGATTGTTAATTTCGTGGAAGAGGCTCAATTGGCTGATATTAGTCTAGTCCAAGTTCCTGTTCGTAAAATTCGTCTGCTCCCTTCCTTCCGTTCTTGTGTGTCATGCAAGGAAAGGGAATTATGATGGAGCCTTATTGATTTTGATAATCTGAGGGTGCTGGGGCCCATTCACTGCAATTATTGTTGTCCACTTTCTTATCTTCCTGTTTGTTAGCTTGGGTTGCGACTCTTCATTGATTTGTATGCTTTATTTTGCTCGCCCCGTAGTCACTACGTTTTGCCAGGTGAGTCGCGACTTAACCACCTTTTCCTTTTTTTTTCTTTCTGCACTATTCTGGTGGTCTGCCACCACCATAATTTCCCTGGGTCTTTGGTGTGAACCACACCCTGAGGTGCTGGGCGGGTTCATTTCAGCAAGAGTTGTTGGTGTTGTTTTCAGCAGCGTTGCTATTAATTTCTCTAACACTACTGTAGCGTCCGAGTAATCCATAACGTTAGTTTTTATTTTATTTTTTTGGTGGATTTCAATGCGTTGCTTGTTTTGTCTTCTCCCGGATACCGGATACGTATAGGGAGCTCACTGCGCAGCCCGTGGGCCTCCATCGGATTACGAGAACCGCTTTCAATTGCTCCAGGTCCGTGCCTAGGGTAGGATCTTTGTGGAATTATTGGGGATAGTGGCATGCTTTTAGGTTATCTTCAAGGATGAAAGGGTTGATCCTTTAACACCGTGGATTTGATTGCTTTAGGGGATCACGATGCCCAGCGATAACGATAGTAAGTTTGCGTTTCCTCAAATCTAATCGATTTTCTTTTTGGACTCCTCTCTGTCAGTCGATTTTTTGTATGTATCTCTTTGACCCTGCATGTCCTATGCTCACAACCTAACTTTTATCATGTTTACACGTGTTATATAGTTTTTCGTTGGTTGTAACGACTTGCTTTTGTTTTGGTGACGCAACCTGTTTATTATCTTGTTTTTATTGTTATCATTATCTCGTTATGTTTAAATTGTTATGTTATATGTTATTGAATGAATTACGACTCGTTCCTATATCGTTCGTATGTTATTGTTATAATTTCTCATCTTTACCAGTGTGCATATATGTATTTTTGTTTTTTTTTTGCTCCTGGCCTTTTCATTTTTTTACCTACTTCTGTCGACGTATGTTCTATCGTGGCGCATCCGAGGATCGTGGAAGAAAAATTTTTTTTTTTCAAAAGATACGTATTCTATCAATATTGTTTCTTTAAAAGGAAAGTGTTTCATTGCCTCAATATCTGTTGGTTATACAATACTTAGTTATTTTACATTTTTTCTCCACATAATTCGTAGTTAATTTGCTCCTCGTCGGAGAGCCGCGAGTTAAACAAAAATAACGCTTTTCCCTATATTTTTACACATATGTTTCTGTGTATCCTGTCTTCCTATACAACACTATATTGGTACACAAGATTTAATATTCTTATATTCTGTTTTACTTCTGTCATTATTATTATTCCTATATTCATTATTATTATTATTATTATTATTATTATTAATATTATTATTATTAATAATATTATTATTAATATTATTATTATTATTATTATTGTTATTATTATTATCATTACAACTATTGTCGTTGTATTGTCATCAGTTGATGGCTTGCCGTTGCTGTAAGGGTCTGGTGGTGGTGGTGGTTTAGGTGAGGGCTTTATGCACTTGCTTTTTGTTAGCCTTATCACTTTCTTGCACTCTCTCAATCGTTTTTTGCCTTCTATGTCCTGTATGAGTTCTTGTAGAAAATTTCTGTTGTTCATAAATGGTGTGCTCGTTGTTTTCACCTCTTTTTGCATATTTTCCTCTTTGCGTGCTCTCTTATCTTTTGATTTTTCCATTATTTGCCGTTCTAGTCCTGTTTCTCTTTCACTGTAGCTGCTAGTGCATGATATGAGTACGCTTTCTCTAAGTTTCCTGGATATCTTTTTGATGTGAAACATCTATTGGCGCGCTAGGGAGTTCGACCGACGCGATGAAGCAACCGTGCGTAATAATGTCAAAATTGTGTAAAATGGTGTTTTTAAGTTCGTTTTGCTTATATCTTTTAACGGTTTGATATGCAGAAAAAATAAAAATACCAGCGTGTAGAACAAAAATATTTTGATCAACAAGTACTTTTGATTTTGTTCTGACTAGCGCAAAATGTTGAGAAAAAAATGAAAAAGCCATTTTGGCAGTACCTGTAAAAGTAAGAAAGATAGAGAGAGCCATTTATTGTCTGCTGTCGCTCTCTCTCTCTCTCTCTCTCTCTCTATCTCTCTCTTTCTATTGTTCTCATACAGAACTACAGGTAGGTACTACATTGCTTTTAAAATATTTTGTGCTTGTAGAATATGACTAATTAATATTAGAATTAATATCATTGCTTCATCATTTTTTTTAAATTTCTGCAAAATTTTCCCGGGTTCTTCCAATTATGTTTTTTTAAGCTCCATCTTCACCCGTCTTTAGTAAACAGCCAACCCAGTGAAATTCACGCATGTCCGCAACAACGCACAGTAAACAAGTAGTACACACGAACGTTTGTTAAACTAATGTATGTACCTTTGTGTAGGTAGGTAGTATAGACACTCCTTGCCGTGTATTATTGTTCTTTCTTGTTTTCGTTGTTTATATGTTAATGAACGAAAATAATATAAACATGATTTTCTTCTTCCTAATCTATAATACTCACCGATAAAAATACATATTCATAAATAAATGTCTCTTTAATGTACAAATATAAAATGAAGATTATTTAGAGTCAAAAAAATAAATACTTTTCCTATCCTACGCGTTTTTGAGAGGCTGGCTTGCGCTTGGTAGAAAAAATAGGGTGTTTTGCAGGTTCCTCGGGCCGCAAAATAGCCTTGGAGACAATGATATTTATCAGACGAAAGCTACTATTTTCGTTATAAACAATTAAATACTTCCGAGTTCAATAACATATTCTTTAATGTTTTACATCTGTCGTGGATCCCGAGACCCATACCTGGTTTTCAATTACTTTCTCGTCTGACTCGTCTGTGTTTATACATTGTCTTTCTTATTCTTTCGTATCAAATTCCTCTGTCTTCTTGTGTCCAGATTTGTAGACAACATCGAACCCATATATTGTGTGGAAGTGTTTGAGCGGTTCGTGGTTCATTACGACTGTAAATTTACGACCGAGCAAACATTGTCTAAATTGTTCTTTAGCGTACACTATCGCAAACAATTTCTTATCATGTGTTGGATATTGTTATTCACTGCCTTTCAAACGTCTGGATACGTCTTAACAAGGGTAATCTTTACCTATTTCTCCTAGGCTTAAAATTACTTCGATGGCGTAGTCGGATGCGTCGATTGTTACAATGAAGGGTTTGTTTATATCCGGAGATTTAAGTAATGGTCCGCTGCACAGAGCGTCTTTAAGTTTCATAAACTCATGTTTTTGTTGTTTCTATGATTTAATTTCAGCTATTTTTCTTGTTAGTTTTGAGAGCGGGGTTGGACATTTTTGCATTATATTTGATGACGCGTCCATATTATACTGCTAATCCGAGGAGCTGTTTCATTTTCCTCGCATTTGATGGTGTAGAAGCACTTCTTACTGCTTCTATTTTTTCTGGATTTGTTTAGATCTGGCCATTGTCTACAAAATGTCCGAGGACTTTTGCTTCCTTCCTAAGAAATTGGTATTTTCTCGGTTCTATTATGAGGTTTGCGTCAGCTTACCGTGTTAAGAGCCTTTTGAACCTTTTGCTTAAAATTTTCTGCAAATACCATAATTTTGTTCATGTATACTTCTATCTCACGTTCTTGTAGACCCGCACGGAAAAAAGACTGGCACGGCGGCTCGCCACTGAGAAAGGAGACAGCGCCCCCTATAGTTTTGATCGCTGCTCATCCAAGCTCAGGGCTCGCAGCAAGCCCTCAATAGGTGAGCGGGAGCTGATCTATGTATACGTGTATATACCACATATAATAGCAGTGGCACACTTGGCAGTCAGCTGAGCCAGTCAGCTTGCTTTGTCAGGACTCGCTGTGAGCCCTGAAGTAGCAATCGGTGCACTCAGGCAATAGGCGTGCCGCGTTCAGTGTGTTTGGGCGGGACAGTGTTTCTGCAGGGCACGCTACTGTGCCAATCTTTTTTCCGTGCGCTAGTGCCAGTGTTATCACTCACAAAAATGTACTTGGAGAGTCTATGCATCCCACAGGCGTTCGCTTATATTGGTAGTGTCCGTTCGGTCCTGAGAACGCTGTTTTATGAGCACCCTCCTGGTGAATTTTCACTTGGAAAAACCCGCTGTTTTAATCTACCACGGTTATATATTTTGCAGCTGCCAAGTTTTCCAAAATTTCATTCTGGAATGGCACATACCAACTGTTATCTTGTTTAATAGCCGGAAGTCCATTACGACCCTACAGCGTTTTTCCTCGTTTGGTTCCACGTTTTTCGGAACAATCCACATATTTAAGTTATAGAGGGATGACGTTAGTTCAATTATTTGTTGCTGCAGTAGCTTGTCTATTTCTACCTGCATCTGTTTCTTTAGTTTAATTAGATACCGTACTATTTTGCAACAATTAGCTTCTCTGTTGACGTTGTTGTTCACTGCTTAAGTAAGTTTGTAGCCTTTAGTGGCTCACCGTCAAAGTTTAATACGAAAGGATTGTATTCTATAAGATCTTGGATGTGGTCTAATTATTCCGTGTTGCACTATATCCGATTTTTCATTGTCTCCAGGATTCCAGAATTTTTAACGTTATTAAGATTGTCCCTATCTTCACTACTTCTTATTCTTTTTCCTCTAGTATCTTTATTATCTTTCATATTTTTGTCTGAATTTTTAATATTTAATAGACCGATTATGGCTTCGTTTAAACCTTTGGCATCGTCTTCAGAGACGCCAAGTGGTTCCACCCCTTATCTGATTTCACATTCAAAAACATTTACTTCTGGTATTGGTACCTCAATTTGTTCATCTGTTATATTTATCTCCGCATGTATTTTAGAGTTTTTATTTTTTCTTATAAGATTACCGAATAAAATTTTCTCTTTTATGTTTTTTAGAGCGACCCAGTTGACTTGTATGTGGCTACTTTTATCTTTTATGCGCCCAAATATTATTTTCCTCGACTTTGCGGGGATTTTAACATATTCTTTTAATAGTGGGATTCTGAGGCTTTTTAATTCTAAATAATTTTTTTTGGTGCTCATGAGGCCATTATATAACTTAAAAGCGTCCTAGCTAATAATTCCTTCCATCTCTATCGAAAAGGTGTCTGGGACTACATGCAGAGTAATTATGATACTGTTAAGAGATATTTTAGTCGTCCCTAACGTGTAGCGTGCTCCATGTGTGACACCAGTTATTAGGAATGGAGTTTTTCTCTGCTCTCTATAAGCGTGTTTGTAGTAAGATAGCATTCCTTTATAATTAATACTTCAGCACCTGTATCCGCGTAAAATTTTGCACTATCTAATTGCAGCTGATTGCTGCTTAATATTACTGATATTAATATTGGTGGTGTGATTCCAGTACTCGATATATTTACCTTGCAGAGTGGTAGGTTCATATTTTCATTGATGTTTTTTTCATTAGCTAAAGGGCATCTGGACATAAGTTGTGTCGTGGCGAATTGAAGATACATCTGAACACGTCACAGAGCCCTTGTCACCAACAATAAATAGTGAGAGTCTCATAGGTAGCTTGAGTGACGTCAACTGTAGCTGCTACTGGTTCTGACTTGGAGTAAAAGGATGTTTACAAGTGTTTGTAATAAAACTAAAGAAAAAGCTATTACATATCACCACCTACACTAGATTACAGGTTACTGTAATTGACGTCACACACAACCGTAAACAACCTGTTCCCTTCCCGAATATAATTAACGTAAAGATATAGTAAGTGAAAAAGTAAAACACAACGTCAGTCAAAATCCCCGGCTCACATGTTACAAAGGTCTATGTCAAATCTTCTTTCTTCGTAAACATTTTCAGCCATTTGGGGAGCCTGCTCGGGGTCTGTTACTCTGATGTGTATTTTGTCTGACTCTGTTGGCTCCTTCTTTCCTTTGGCTGCCTCTCTCATTCTTCCGCGTGCGCTCTGTCTCTCTTTTAATGATTGGGGCTCGCTCAGCACTTGGGAAGCACGACGAGCGTCTTGAGAGTTCAAATGCCTCGTACTATGATTCAATATTTTTTCATTAGATGCATTATTTGTTTTATTCAAGGGCTCTCTGTTGTTTTAATTTTCGCCTCTATTATAACTTCTACTATAGTTATAATTATTGCAGTTGTCATCTCGGTTGTTGTGACCGTTATTGTTATTTCTTAGATAATCAGCATTCCTGTCGTATTTATTATATCTGCTGTAACCAACATTATTACAAGGGTTCCTTTTATAATCGTTGTAATTCGGATTATTCGTAGAAGGAGGATAATTATAATTATTCTAGTAGTTGAAATTTTCTTTTGTTTGATTTCGGTTATCGTTGATGTATTTGCTTGCACCGGTCGCGACTATTTAATCTTCCACTCTCTGCATCTCTCACAAACGCGTGACATTCGCTTATATCGTGCCCTGTGCGTTTGCAGTAAGTGCAATTTTTATCCTCTATATTTTGCACATTCTGTGTTAGTTGCGTTAGTAGATTACTTACTTTTTTATCTGTGTTTTAAATTTTCTTATTTGTCACGTCTGTTACCAGTTTCATACATAATTTTGTAACATTTTTCCCGTATTAATAGCAATATGATAAAAATTGATAATCCCTGGCTGTTGTATTTTTATCTGTCATGTCACGTACTTCTACCTGCTCGTGGTTGCGCACATGGTCATTTGTATCTCTCACCTCTGTTCTTGCTAGGCATACTTGAGCCTCGATTCGTGCTGGCATTATTTCGTGTAGGCTTGGATCGCTTTCCATTTTAAAAGAGGTTACAATAGCTTTGCCTAATGTTTTTGGATTAAGGCATATTACTCTGTAGTTGTAAGGCGATTGTATCCCGTATGTATGTTGCTTTATTGCTCTTTTCTCAGTACTGTCTTTTAACGCTTGTCTTTGACAAGAGAGTAGTATCGTATCCGAGTCGTATAAGGTTATTATTCTATCGTACGTTTTCTGCATGAGGCAGTTGTATTCTTCTACTAATTTGCCTCTGTACTGTTTGATTACTTTTAATTTCGTCAATAATGTATCGACGCTACCGATGCTGCTGTATCTATATTTCAGTTCTACTAAAAATTTGTCCACAGAAGAGAAATGTGCTAGGCGTAGTATGAATTCGACTGCTTTTTCTGTTAATTTATTTACTAGTGAACCTATAAAAAATTTTTCGTACAAAGAGCCTACAGTCCATGGCACCATTTTTACCATTTGTTCGAATGGATATAACTTAACGGGATCGCCGTCAAATATTGGCACGTTTGTTGCTAAGTGACTTAGTGACGACAACGTGTTTTAAATTAGGCGTTTGTAATTAAAATTTCCTGTGTAATGCGAGGGTACTGTAAATTGGTCTTGGGCGTTTCAGTAATTTTTATTTGCCCAACCTGACTCAAACTCTCCTGCAGAATAAGGTTGTGCCAGAGTATTTTGGTTATAGTTATTATTGTCTTGGCTTATATCACGAGTAACGCTATCATTTCTGATTACTTGTTCACCTTGAACTACCGGGATTCGCTTTTGTGTTTGTCGTAGTTCAGTCTCTCCACAAGTCTGTAGTAACGAAGGATATTTTGATTGTGGTTATGTAGGTGGTAATTGATTTGTATGATGTTGTACAGCCTATGTAGCTGCTTCTCTTATAATATTGTGTAGGTTTGTGTAATGTTTGACTTGCGCTTTGTCGCTAGGTTGATTAGTGAATGGTTGATTCATGTTAATAGTAGTATTTTCGTGCTTGGCGTGGGAAGTTTATTTTAAAAAAAAAGGAGGGTCTATGTATTTCTGCATGGGGTAACGCATTAGCTACGTGATTGCTTAGGTCATGCCTATTAGATAAGTGCCCGCGTCTTACGTTTAGCGTTAATTTTTTTAACATTTTCATCATCAGAAGTTTTTGTTTTTTCTTTCTTTCTGACACTCTGATTGTGGTTCTGGGTCATTTTCTAGGTTAACTTGTATCACCTCATCGTCTGCATTATTCGGTCCCATTTCGTGTACATCCATACACCTCTCGACTTCCTGTAATCCTCCTCCGAGTGTATAGTTTGTTTTTATTCCACTCATAATATTGACCTCTAGTTTTTTTTTCTGTGGTTTGTCTTGTGTGTTCGAAAATTTTTTTTGTTTAATTGTGAGACGTTTTCGTTGTTAATATAATGATGATCCTGTATACATCCATGAGTTGGCCTTTGATCATTTTGTAAGTTCAACTGCCTTCACTTTCCCCCGTTATTTCCTCCTTTTGTGTGATGTATCTCGTGTCTCATCTATTGCTGCTGTCTGGGCTCAGCGTACCGTGTTTGCTTTTTGTCCATATTTTACTAAGTTCAGTGATTGGTAGTTCTCTCTAGTATTCCAGTAAATTTGTCCTCTGGTTTGATATGCAATTATTCTTAGTCTGATCTCTTCACAGTATTTTTTTCCAAAGATGATATTGAGATTATTTCTCTCAATGCTTTCCATAGAGTCTTTCTATTGTAACGATTGGACCACTGCGATTGGCGTCTGGCACTTTTGACACTTTTTTCAGTCTGCGAAGACATACATATATATATATATTATTGTAATGTAACGTACGATACTATAGTACTATGCGTGCGGGTGCCTTTGCTGGCCTGGGCCTAAAAGGTAGGGGAATTGAGAAATGAAGTGATAGAAAAGGGAGTGAAAAGCCAGAGAGTAGAGGGGATATTAGCTAGAGACACGAGAGCTAAAGGACTAGGCCCACGAGACTAGAATACACGCACATTTTTCCGTGAGTATAAAAAGTTGTAATAAAGTATTACTTAAGTTATTAACCAGATTAAGTTGTTAACCACAAGTTGCGGTTTCATTTATTCCTGCACCGAGAAACTCATGTAACAGCTGGTATCAGAAGTGGGACACAGACAAAGTTTTTTACGGTCTGTCTAGTGCACAGAAATCACTGTGCACGAAATGTTTTCGTGAAACGAAAACATTTTTTTCCTATTAATCAACGTAATACATACATACATACATACATATATATATATAGATATATATATATATGTATGTATGTATGTATGTATTACGTTGATTAATATATATATATATAGATATATATATGTATGTATTACGTTGATTAATAGGAAAAAAATGTTTTCGTTTCACGAAAACATTTCGTGCACAGTGATTTCTGTGCACTAGACAGACCGTAAAAAACTTTGTCTGCGTCCCACTTCTGATACCAGCTGTTACATGAGTTTCTCGGTGCAGGAATAAATGAAACCGCAACTTGTGGTTAACAACTTAATCTGGTTAATAACTTAAGTAATACTTTATTACAACTTTTTATACTCACGGAAAAATGTGCGTGTATTCTAGTCTCGTGGGCCTAGTCCTTTAGCTCTCGTGTCTCTAGCTAATATCCCCTCTACTCTCTGGCTTTTCACTCCCTTTTCTATCACTTCATTTCTCAATTCCCCTACCTTTTAGGCCCAGGCCAGCAAAGGCACCCGCACGCATAGTACTATAGTATCGTACGTTACATTACAATAATCATCGCTCTTTTGCATTATTTAGTGCCAATATCGTGAGTAAAGAGAAAGGGCTATTTTTAATTTGAAAATTTAAGGTCAAGTTTGTCACATGACTTAATCTATTGTGAACAATTCTTATAATTATTTTTACAGTCGAATATATATTGATATATTGATATACTAACACAAATAATGAAGATAAAGCAACATATTGATGTACTAACACAAATAATGAAATAGAGTCCATATGCAAAAAAATACATTTTAATCCAATTGCACATGTAGAACGTCTTCAAAACTATAAAATTAACTTTTTAAGAAAACATAACAATTGAAATCATGAGTGCAATAAACTTGTAACAGAAAAATAAGGAGCTCTAATCGTTTTAAAATTGGAAAGTAACGGAAATTATGACTTATAAGTGTGTTCAAATGATTAACTAAATAGTGTATTAAGTTACACATATTTAAATAAATTAGCACATGATGACGATCTAAGAATTTTTGCTTAACTTTTCTTACCAGGATATGTAGAATGGAGCACTTTCTATAGGCAAGAAAATTGTATACAAGCTTAAGATCTCACGTTGTTTCAATATTATTTGTATAGAACTTTTTATCGACGTAGCAGTAAAACATTCAATCCTATGCTTCATGCTAAAAGATAAACGCAAAATTTTTTGCATTCATACATTACGACAGAAAGAAAACGTATAAGCTTTTTTTATAATGATCAAAAAATATTAAGGAGTAAATGTTACCAAGGTCTAATTGATCATTTAATGCGTAGCACATCAATAAATTAAAAAATTCTTAAAGCAGGAAGAATTAGTAGGAAGCATTTTTATTTAACCTCTAATATTCATTAGTGGCGCAAAGTATGTGCAAAAATGTTACCAAGATGAAATGGCAATGATGCTAAAATTTAAAAAACCTGGTTTATTTATGATTGATACACGTAACCCAAAATAAAAAGAAATAAAAAAAGGTTCGGAAATTCTTGGTAAAGGTACTGCTCTTAATAATATACCAAATATTACTCTCAGATTATGTCATAAAATCCATGTAAGCTGATATAAGTAAGCAAAATATTTTCGTAATAGTTTTTTTGTAGATTTAAACCATTAAATTTTCAAAGAGAGGCCTCAGGCTGAGGTTATTGTTACATTGCATCCTAATGGTAAATTATTTACTACTACAGACATTGATAACCATATTTCGGCAGAAATTTCACATGATTTATACATGAAAATTCATACAATATCATCCATCACAAAACATACTTGACAAATTTGTCATTATTTACAAAAATAGCAAAAAAATTATTAACACCAATTTAAATTTCTAAAATTAACACACATGCACCGTTTTAATAAAATGATCACTTAAATGATAATTTTACCGTGTATTGTTTGGTATTTTTATTGTTACATCGATGCTGCGCTCAACGTACCTTTTTTTCCCTCCTCCTCTTCGTAAAGCCGAGTTTTCGTATCAAGCTAATTGACATACATGCACACATACACCAAGTACCAAAGATAAGGCTTCGTGACACACATATAAGGAGAGACCGAGTAAGACAAAGAAGAACTAGTCTACATCTCCCTCCCTCTTTATGCGTCGACATCGCCTGATGAAACTTAATAATTATTTTCTATCCTTTTCCTCTTCTGTGTCTTAACCATTCGTAAATAAGCTGACGCTCGAGCCAGGATGTTGATCCACACATCGGCTAGCGTTCATGCAACGTGACTTGACCACAGCATGCTATACTTCTACCAACTTCTTTCTCTAACACTTACAGTACCCAGAGACGCCAAGCCGAAAAATAACGTGAACTGTAATACGACCTAATTTCGATAAGCAAGCACTGGGAACAGTATCGTTACTATACTATATTCTTTAGCAAGTAAGCATCACCCCAAAACCAAAACAACATATGTAAAGGAAGACGGAAAGCATATAGGAAATCTTTCCCTCTCCCTGCCATGAGATGATGCAGACTGATTCTAAGAACCTATGTGCGTCTCGTCGTCTCTGGCCGTAGTGGCAATGATAAGGAGGCAAGATCTTCGGCTATATGAGCCCATGGCCTCGTGCACGAGCAGCTCAGTCTCAAAAAAATTCGTTCAATGGTCAGCTTTGGTGTATACCTAGAGCAGTAGCCAGACTTAAAGCATACGATCTGGAGAACCCGGTCGATGCATTCAATGGTCAGGCCAGCTTGGTAAAACACCGAGAGCAGTAGCCAGACTAGAATACACGACCTGGAGAATCCGGTCCACAATTTCGATTTAAATTATATCCGGCCACCCGGATCTTGCTTCGAGAGCCACTTGTACCCTCCTTTTTTTCCTTTTAATAAAAGTAAGTAATAATTTTTTTTTTTTCAAACTTAATTATTGTATATCCCCCAATAGTTTTTCTCTTCGCGTAAGACCCACTATTGCGTGCCGTTTAATCCGGATATTAATGGCCAAGCAGGTGGTGAAAGAAAATTTTTAATTCAAAAATAATAAAAATCAAGCAACGGTAAGTTGTGTGCCGGTTGGTGAAAATACTGATGGCCAAACAACTAGCCTCTGTTTAAAAAATCAAGTACCGCTAAGTTGCGTGCCGGTTGGTGCAAATGCCGATGGTCAAGCAACTAGCCCTTAAGTAAAAATCTAGTTGTGTGCCGGTTGGTGTAAATGCCGATGGCTAAACAACTAGCCCTTAAGTAAAAATCAAGTTGTGTGCCGGTTGGTGTAAGTGCCGACGGCCAAACAGCCAGCTTTTAGTTGGCCAACCCAATTTTTAAACTATACGTCGTGCGTCGCCAATAAAATACTGGCAACCAACGACTATAGACCCCTAAAAAGGAACCAACTTACTAACTCCAAGTAAATGGCCAGTTCCGTGCCGTGGGTACAAATACCGATGGCCAAGTAGCTAGCTAACCCTTCTTTAATCATCTACCCTGTTCTTACCCTAGTGCTCCGTTCTCAACCCTAGCTGTCGTGTCCCCAGGCTATTGAGCGAAAGCTTAGGCCTAAATACAAAATTTACTCCTACGCCGTCTTCGACGTAACATTATCATGTTGTCATACATTATAATTAATACTTCGATTTTAACAAAAACCATGAAGGGTATCGAAGTGGGGCTCGAGGGGCCACTTTAAATGTGTGGGGGGCCTGACAGATGACGAGGGAGGGCGAGGAGGTTTATTTTCGTAGGATATTTATTATTCTACTCATTGTACACGAAGAGGGTATTTAGTGGGCAATGAGAGGGTGATCACTAACTATTTGCCATGTGCTGGTCAAGTACCGAGAAAGTATCTACTAATTAAGATCTTACTATGTTCTATGTTGTTTTTACTTAATTGTCTCCCATATTTAACTTGAGTAAGACTTTGGCGAAGTTCTAATGTAGCTTGATGCTTTTTAAATTTCTGTTTATCAGGACTGTAATCATAAACAAAAAAATTTGTTTAGCTGTCTTGGATTATCGTACACGTAAGCTCATCAGGGAATCATTAGTTGCTATAATTACTGAATTGTTAAAAGGTGACAATATTGTCGTATGTTAACGAATGCTATTTGATAGAGTCTAAATTTTTTTTAACGCAAGTATTAATTTTTAACAACACGTAAAAATCGACGAAAATTGGTTTCTGCGTACGCGCAAAAGTTATTTCATAATTAATACTCGCGTTAAAAATACTAAATAACCGCTAAGGGCCCAGTAACAACTGCTATAAGCGCTGTCCAGCGTTAAAAAAAGAATTTTTGACCAGTGGCAAGATCATACAAATTGCAAAAATGTGTAAACATAAGCACTTCATTAGGGCAGCTCACGCCAATTCGAGTAAGTATGAGAAGGACACTAAAGAATTTGTTGCTGTCTGATTTTAATGAGCATTAAAAGTTAATTACGATTATTATTAATATTATTTTCAAACTCTGCGCCCAGTTCTAATTTTAAACTTCTCACCTGATGGTATCTCTTGCTACTCGCTAGGTGACAATCACTCACTGCAATTACTACAGAGGCTTCAAGTATACAAGAGGTAAAAAATATCTTACATCTACTAAACCAGGCGAATCTATATGGTTGCTTGATCTTTACTCGTTTGGCGACAAACTTGAAGTACATGGCTGTAGCAAGAGTAAATACGCGTTCAATTAATACCATTTTGCATTAAGACCCACAACTTTACTGTATATTCTCTTTCTCTCACTCTCTCTCTCTCTCTCTCCCACTCATTTTCTTTTATATCCTCTACATCCTATGGCTTGCTTGTCCAAGGGCTGCGAGAATAAACATTCATCACGCTAGCCATCGGCTCATCTTACCCCTTACGTATCACTGCCCAGTCTTTCACCAGCTTCAGCGACGGTTTTGATTCTAGTAAAAGCAACTATTATATCATGACCAGAGCATTCAACATAGTTCCTTCACTATTGTTTGATCTTAACAGTCGATTCGATACCCCTAAAGACGAATTAAATCTTTTCCAACTCACCTACTACATTCAAAGCTGCCCACTTTTTGCAAGCTTCCCACAGGGGCGCCTTTTCGTAAATTTTTTAGAACTAAGTTCTTTATGTCGCGTACTGGGGGGGAGGGGGGGCTGGAATTTTAAAAACGACAGATTTGATGAAACGGAAGTGGCTTACCAGAAGTCTCTTCCTCCTAAATTTCCCCCCTTACCTCGTCGCCCTCACCATCAGTTCCCTACACACTTCACCTCACCCCACCATACATATCTTTAAACCATGCCGCGCTACTCTCCTGCACACCTTTGCCCACCATTCCCCATCACACTCCCAAGCAATTAATTTTTAAATGAATTTTAATTTTTTTTTTCCACAATAATTTTTATTTAACTTAGAAATTTTTTCTTCTACAGTTAAAAAAAAAACAAAAAAAAAAACACTTTCCAGTTAAGAGATTTGAACCCTAGACCTCTTGCATACGAGTCACGTACTTTACCCACTCTGCTAAGAGCGCTGCCATCTATAGAATTCTGGTTTCTTGTACTTATCGTGTGGTTCATAACTTATTTTTCATTTTCCTATGCATTCACTGATAATACATTCAATTAATGATTAATTATTCATTTGTTTTCTAATTAAAAAATTTGAAAAAACAAAAATTTAATTAGCATAAATATGGTTATTTAGATTAAATCGAATAAGGCACGTTATTACGAATTAAATATTTCTATTTTATGCATTTAATGCATAAAATACCAACCGATGTTTTTAAACCTAATGTTTTTTGGCATTAAAATAATGTTAATAATTATTGTTGTTGATAAATTACTTTATAAATAAATAAATTATTAAAATAAACATGTACAAAAGAGTTGCAAAACGTATTAATGGTTTTTAAAGGCGCTTATT
>NW_019379507.1:517199-544580 GCF_000648655.2 Copidosoma floridanum | reverse complement strand
AAAAAAAGTAATAAAATTAAATATAAAAAAACAACGAAATGAAATATGAAAAAAAAACAAGAAATGAAAAAAGCATAAAGGAAATTAAATAAAAAAAACAAAATAAAACAAGAAATGAAAACAAGAATGAAATAAATGAAAAAAATACAATGGACATATAAAAACAACAAACAAGGGGGTATAAATGGGTCATGGAACCCACGGTAAGAACGGAGTTCTTTAAACATGAGATGAGTATAGACACGATTTCTCAGGTAACAGATATGTCTCCAGGGCTCTATTTTCTTCATTGGCCCTTTTTTAAATTCCATATTATATTAGAAATCTCCCATTTTTTTATATCAGCTAAACACATAAATTGTATTGAATTAAATGAGATTTTTTTTCATTGGTTACAACATTTTATATTTTCTAATCATGATACATATCCGATCATGAGACATATCCGATGTGCGTTAGTTAGTCAACTTAAAACAGTATCAACTTGAATAAAAAGAGTTATAATAATATCAAATGTTGAGAGGCCTACTGACTATGTAAGCTCATAAGTTGTTGTTAGCAAGCCAAATGGCTGAATAAGAGTATGTCTTGATTCTCAAACTCCAAAATAAAAAAAGCACATTATTTCAATAGGTAAGATACAAATGAAGTGTTTAGTCCAACTTTTTAAGATATTGAAAGTGTAGAAATACATGTAGATAATAAGTTAGTGTGACCTGCTACTAAACATCAATTATTGTCAATCATAAATGAAGTTTTTGATGTAGCTAGAATATATGGCATGAAGTTAAAAACGAAAGTAAATTGTTGGTGGGCAGGGTCCAATACTTAGGACATGTATCGTCTAAAAATAGTATTAAATTTGATAAAGACAAAACTAAAGCTATAAAAAAATGAAAACGCCAAGCTATAAAAAGACAGTTGTTACTTTTTTAAGGAACTGTAAACTATGTCTTGAAATTCATACCCAATGCAGCGCAACTTATAAGCAGTCTCAGACAATTAATTAGGAATAATATATTGTTGGTTTGGGGAGGAAAGCAACCAAATGTGTTCATAAAACTAAAACAAAAGTTGTATAAACCTTAATAAATGGTGTCATTTCTAGTCATAAGTTAAACCCTAAACCTAATATAGTAAAAATAAAAAAGAACCAACTACGACTATATTGCGTAACAGAAAAATCAAACTAAGGATACTAGATTTCCAGAGAGTTATCTGTGTTAAGAAATACCGTCAAGAGCAGTGTCATTAAGTGTAAGGACACTGGCTAAAGAATAAGCAGAATGGTGTTTAAATGAATACCTGTGAAAGTGGTATCAGGGTAGATCATTCTAGTAATGAGATTAAAAAATACACATCTAAAAATCCAAAAAAGGAAAGTATACGCTTACAAAACATACTGGGTTTAAACGTTGTAAGAACTTGGTTAGTGCGTACTCTTAAATAACCAGAATATTTGACAGAGTTCATTTGGAAAAAAAAGAAAAAAAAAAAAACAGTGCTATTGTGAACAATATGTAAGGCTTGAGGTAAATAAATTGCAGATAAGATAAAAGCTAAGGTAGGTAGTAAGGAGATACACTCAATGTTAATTAGCATAGTAATATCTAAGGCTTTCGCTATTAAATCAATATTTATTGCTGTTAGAATATAAGTAAATTTAAAATTACGCGCACGGCGCTGGGGTGCTAGGCATAAAGCATGCGTAAAAGCTCTCGAGTCGCGTGATTGATACATGTTTGATGACGATAAGTATGTTTCGTGTATAGATAACCGTTGCTGAAAAAAGATGACTCATGTAATACATGAAGTATTAATATTAATAAATTAAAGTCTATTATAGAAGGTGTTGTAAAGTATTTATTTTTCCAGGCTCATTTATTTTGAACATGGTAGCAGTCTGTGGTTTGAGTTGCCTGTTTCGTTCTTTTTTTGATTTTTCACGTGTTTCTTCGGCGGCGAGTGACAATCACTTGTAAGTGAGAGTGTAAAATCAAAAATAAATAAAAAAATAAGTTAAGTATTAAAAAAATTTGTGTAAAACGTGTGCAGTGACATGTTCCACATGTGTTTCAGTAAAAAAATTATTGAGATGCAAAAGTATTAAAAAGTCTTATGAGAAAGGAAGTTCGGCACGTGTTTAGTGAAAAGAAGTGTAAATGCGATGTTCGAGTATAGAAAAATGAAAAATATACAAGGAAAAGAAAAAACTCAACAGATCGCCAACGAGAAAATCTTCAAAGAGATAAACAGTGCAGATTTTGAGTTAAAAAAGGAAAATAGAGACTAAGTGAGAAGAAGTGTTTTAAAAATTAAAAAAAAACTTGCTGTGTACATTAAAAGTAGTCGTAAGCGAAAAAGAAGAAAACAAAATGGTGGGTGATGATAAATTTATGTTACAAATTTTTCATGGTAGTAATTATAGTTTGTGGAGAAAGAGAATATCGATGTATTTGAGGTTGAGAAAATGTGAAAATGTAATTCATCAAGCAACAAGAGATCAAAACAAAACAGAATAAGCTTCTAAAAAAAAAGATTTGAAAGCAATGAATTATATATGCAGTGCATGAACTGTAGATTAATTTAAATTGATACATAAGGAAACAAACTCGTATAAGATTATTAAAAAATTAGATAAGTTATACTTAAGAGAATCAACAGCACTGCAGATATGTGTGAGAAACAAATTAGATAAAATCAAGTAGAATGATTTTAAAAAATCTAGTGATTTTTGAGTGCATTTGAAAAGATAGTAATTGAATGATAAAGTACTGGAGTAACGTTTAATGAAAAGGAAAAGGTTAATTATTTACGAAGAACATTACCTCCCGCATTGGAACATACTGGTTATTTAATAGATGTTTTGAAAGAAGAGGAACAAACAGTTGAATATGTTGAAAACACAATTAAAATGTACGAGATAAAAGATAAAACATTTAAAAATAAATATAAGAGAAGGAATTCAAGTGTGTTCAAAGGGAAAAAGAAAAGAAGTAAAAACTGTTAAAAGTGAGGTAAACGGAGACATTTTTAAAATCAACGTTATAATAACAACTATAATCAAGGACAAAACACATCAAGAGGATCGTGGACTAGTGTTTCAAATGTAAACGGAGGAAGAAGTAATCAACAGCAAGCAGGCGGACGACGTCAGATTAGCAACCAACAGCAGCAAAACTTTTACAACAATAACAGAGGCCATGGTAGAGCATAGCGTGGTCGTGGTGGATATCGACATTGGCAGAATTAACATTGGCAATAACAACATTATTAAGATAACAGTACCAATTTCGGTGGGAGCGATAGCGAAAATCAAAGTAATAACAAAGACATATTTTGTACAATTTAAGATAACAATGTAACTAATAATAAGAATCAAAATCTTGTAAATTGCGAAGCGAATAATTGTAGTAATGAAATTGAATGGACTTTGGATAGTAGTTATACTGATCATATCAATAATAACTTGACTTATTTTTCCAAATATATAAATTCACAAAATCGAATCAATATGAAAATAGGCAATGGAAGAACTTTGAATGTTACGAAGGTAGGGAATATAAATCTATTATTCAAACAAAATGATAAGATTAGAGAAGTCCATATAAAAAACGTTTACTAGGATAAGAAAATTGATAAAAATCTAATGAGTGTTGGTAAAATAACGTATTATGATAAAATTATCATGGAAAATAACACTGCAAAAGTATTTAATAGAAAGAATGAATTGCTTACAACAGCATATAAAATAAATGATGTTTGCAAGATTTTGAGCACAGTAGAAAAAAAACTGGCATATGATGTAACATGTAGTATGAGTCAAAAAAAAATCATAGAATGCTAGGCCATGTTAATTTTAATTATTTAAATATTTTGTGGAATGAAAAGTTAGTTGAAGGTCTGCCTAATAATTAAGAGAATGATCATTTAAAATATGGCTCATGTATTTAAAATAGAATGCACAATATTAAATTTCATAACGATAGACGTCGAGCAAATATTAACTTAGAAATCTTACATATGGATTTAATTGGGCCTTATAGAGTTGGTTATAATAAAGATAAATATTTTTCAATGATTGTTGACGATTACAGTAAAATTGCTAGAGCATAGACAATAAAGTTTGAGAATGAAACTTATGATTGTTTAGTAGATAGTATAAATAAATTAGAAAACTTTACAGGGAAAAGAGTAAAAAGGTTGGCATGTGATAATGGAAAAAAATTCCGAAACAAAAGTGTTAATGAATTTGCAAAGCATGAAGGTATTATAATAGACACATGTCCTTCATATGTGCATGAGGTAAATGGAATTGCAGAAAGATACAATCGATCAGTAATGGATACATCGAGGTGTCTATTATCTGACGCAAAATAAGATAAAAAATTTTGGCCAGAAGTAGTAAAAACATCAGTTTACTTAAAAAAGAGAACGTTAGCTAATACTTTTGGAAGAAAAACTCCATATAAAATTATGATGGAAGTTAAACCAAACTTAAGTTATATAAAATTGTAAGGAAGTAAAATATTTTTAAGAGTACCAGAGGTTAAACGAAATAAAAAATGGGATAAAAAGGCAGAAGTAGAAATATTAGTAGGGTGTTGGTTATAGAGTACTTATTAACAATAAGATTATAATTGCTAGACATGTTGATATTGTAGAGGAGGATGTTAAATTAGTAGGTTTTAATAGTAAAGAAAACAAAAATTTTTACAGTAAAGAAAATGATAATAATAATTTTAGCGATAATGATTTGGTTTTTGATGACAATATTAAAACTTAAAGGGTAGTGAAACTACAAATAAAAATAATAGTCTAATAAGAAGGTCTAGTAGAATACGTAAAGAACTAGGAAGGTTTAAGCCAGAAAATTATGCAACATGTATTTACGTAAGTTATATTAGTGCAAACACTCTACAAAATTATAATGAAGCAATAAGCGATGAAGAGTGTGTCAATTGGAAAGAAGCTATGGGCAAGGAAATAAATTGCATTATCGAAAATAAGACTTGTGAATTAGTAAATAGACCAGAAAGTAAGAAAATTATCGATTTGAAATGGGCGTATACCAAGAAATCAGACAATAGATGAAAAGCTAGATTAGTTGTAAGAAGTTTTCAACAAAAATAAAAAATTAATGACATATATTCACCTGTAGCAAAAATACAAACTCTTAGAATTTTGTTGGCTTATTGTTTACAAAATAATCTAATTATTAATCGAATAACTGAAGAATCAGCTTTTTTGAATGTGAATGTAAAATCTGGAGTGTATGTTAAACAACCAGAAGCTTACAATTATGGAACAGGCAGAGTATGCAGGTTAAACAACGCATTATATGGTTCGAGAGAGAGCCCTATAGCGTGGTATGAGTATTCGGATACATATTTAAAAAATTAGAATTTTAGAAGAAGCAGGAATAATTATTGTTTGTATTATATACATGATGGATATAATTTAATTTGTAATGGGATTATTTTTGTGAATAATTTGTTCATATGTAGTAAGAGTTTAAATAAAATTAACAAAACTAAAAGGGTATTAACAAATAAATTTAAGATAAAAGACATAAGTGATGTTTATACATTTTTTGGTATAAATATTATTACGATCGTAAAAGTGGTATAATGACATTAGATCAGGAAAAATGTTCAAAATCCTTAGCAGAAAAGTATGATGTAATAAACAAAAAATTACTTAAAACTCTAATGGAGCAAAACTTAAAATGTGAGCCCGCACGATCAGCATCTGAATTTAAAAACGACGGAAATTTGATAGGAGCACTTTTATATATAACCTCAGGGACAAGATCAGATATTAGTTATAGCGTAAACTATTTCAGTAGATTTCAAAACTGTTCAAATCAAACTCATTACAAATATGCAGTAAGAATTTTAAAGTAGTTGTAGTTAACCAAAGATATTAAGTTAACGTATGAAAGAAATTTTAAAGTAGATATCTTGAATTGTTCTGTGGATGCAGACTGCGCAGGTGATGCAGTTGATAGAAAATCAACTTCTGGTTACGTTATAAGGCTGCTTTATAATGTAATATATTGGAAATCTAAGACACAACGAAGTGTAACAAAATCTTTGACAGCAGCGGAGTGTTAGGCGTTGTCTGAAAGCGTAAGCGAAATCTTATGGAAAAGAGAAATATTAGAAGATTTCTTAATTACTTTTAATAAACCAATAAATGTTTTTGAAGATAACTCTGGTGCGATTAGTATTGCTTAATTTGGTAGTTATATAAAAAACTTGAAATATATCAAAACACATTTTCACATTGTAAGCGAGAATTGTTCAAACGGTATAATTAATATAGTTAAAGGAAACTCAAAAAACAACGAAGCAGACATTTTTACTGAGGCATTAGGGATAATTAAATTTGTTAAGTTTAGAAAGGATTTAAGATTGATTTAAAATGAAAACATAATTAACTAAAATTTGTAACATCATAAAATTTTAAATGTAAGGAGGTGTTAGAATATAAGTAAATATGAAATTACACGCACGGTGCTGCGACGCTAGGCATTGAGCATGCGTAGAAGCTCTTGAGTCGTGTGATTGATACATGTTTGATGACGATACGTATATTCAGTGTACAGATTTTTTTTTTTTTAATATTATAGTGCTTTACGTCCGGCTCCTTTAATAAGGGCACTACTATGGGCACTTAGCACTTTGGAGAAGGAAGGGAAGAGGGATGAGAGGCCTTCCATTACTGGGAGGGGGGTAGGGGGAAATTAGGCAATTATGCTGCGAGGAGGTCGCCTAAACCCTCCTCGAGGAGCATTGCGTGGTGAAAAAGAACATGTGAAAAGTCACAGAGGTACTTGCCCGATAAGTCGCACTGGCCGGGAATCGAACCACGGTCTCCCGCGTGCCAATCCACGACCTAGCCGACTGAGCCACCGCGCGCTTTTCAGTGTATAGATAACCGTTGCTGAGTAAAGATGCCTCATGTAATACATGAAATATTAATATTAATAAATTCAAGCAAATTATAGAAGATGTTGTTAAGTATTTATTTTCCCAGGCTTATTTATTTTTAACAATTGTACGCACAAGTAGGTTTGTTTCTTACAAATAAATTCCTCTATTGATCGTAGCAGAACGGAACGACGCCTTCTTATTTACTTCAGGATATCTTTAGTTTCTGATAACCTAATAATTATATAATTTGGCTGAGATTTACAGATACTTGTAGTTCTACTTTTATAATTTGTTTTCTACCTGTACGTTATGACAATAACTTCACTTCAATATTATTATCGTTTTGCAGTTAATGCCGAAAAGAAACAAATCTTAAAGTAACAATGTAATATAAGATGTTGTACGTTTAGTAAAGATTTTCAGCAAAGAAATGAGCGACAACATGCTTAAAGAGCTGTATACAAAATGTTAAGTCTATAAAAGTGCTCTCATTTACTTCAAGATGATGCTGAGACTCTACCTTCTGCAGTAAATATTGAAGGAAAATCGTTTCATGTAGGCAAATAGTTTAAAGCACACATACATGCATATATTTATGACAACAGGACCGTATAAAATAAGTGGAAGTTCAGGTAGTTAAAAGTAATAATATGTAGTTTTCAAGACCATAGATTAATAGCTGCATATAACCCTCTGACCTTATTATTAAGTACACTTAAGGATTCTCAGAGTTTCTTAGCACTTTCGTGGGCAGGCCCTTTATCTACCATCTCTTTCGTAACGAACTCTGGGAGATCTTGAAAACGTTGAGTAACGTTAAAAAATACAATATACAAGTAAGGCTTTTAAGTACACATATACATGTATACATATGTATATCTATTTAAATATCTTTCTAAATTATACAGTTATTTTGGTGGGTTTTTCCATGCATCCCTTCATGGTCCCTTACAGCCACCCCTCAGCTTCCACCACAATAAAAGGGAAAATTCTTGATGTTTCTCTGTAGATTTAACTCATGAAAAAATGTGTGAACCCCCCCCCCTGGGCCCCTCCCCAATGCAAATTCAGTGCCCTTTCCACATTCTTCGTACTACCCTCATAGAGACTTAAAATATTTTCGGAAAATGTTATAATCATCCTTATTACGCACCCCAACCAGATAAAAAAACATTATCTACATTTCATCAAGATTTTTACTCGACATCAAATAAGTAAAACAACCTTTCCCTATGCATGCTCTCAAATTTAGGTATCTCTTGAAATGCTTCCCACACCGCTTACATCAACTAAAAAATTTTCGTGAGATTACTTTATGAAAGGGTCAAGAAAGACTGAAGTGAAAAGTTTCGATACTTTTTCCATGAGGCAAATAGACAGGCGTGCTGATTTTTTGTTGTTGTAATTATTCGTATATCAGTATATAAATTTTTCTTTTTATACGTATAAGTATGCAACACGATGTACATATCTGTTTGATGATTCAAAATTCATAAACTGCTGTAATAATATCGACTGTGGGAATCACTACTAATCAGTCTTGAGCACAACTTTTAACGAGGCTATTTCAAGGAAAATACTAAAACATATGGCATTGACGTTCTGATATGTATTGCAGCTATACATAAAGAATGTATGTACGTATGTGGATGAAATTAATAAAAGTAAATAATGTTATTGTTCTAGTAAAAGATGTTATTTCTCTTATTATTATTAGTGAAACTGTCGATAAGGTCAATTTTTGTTGAAAAATTGTTAAAACAAATAAAAAAAGAGAAACTTTTCTACTTTTTTATCCATTTTCTACACTAAAAATAGGGGGTTGGCACGCGACGGATGCAGAGGGGCGCGGCACATATATGCATGTGCATATATATATGCACATGTATATATATTATATAGTTCTTTTGGTAGATCCGTCTACACATCCCCCATACCATCGTGGTCACCCCACTGCCCCAACAGTCCTTCTACAAAATAAAAAACAATTCTTAATATTTCTCCGTGAATTAAACCCAGCAAAAATGTGTAAGCCCCTCACAGTCTTTCCTCACTACCCACCCATTGCCCCCTCATGAATCTCGAGATCCGTTTACTTCCATCTACGAAACGTAGAATGTTTCTAAAAAACGTTATGATAATCCTCTTTTCTGACGCTTTTCACACCCTCTGTGGTCCCCACACTCTTCCCTTACCCATCTTTCCAAATGTTGCGTGTCTCTTTAACAGCACATCCACAAAACTTTTTAAGAGATTAATTCATGATAGGGTCAAGAGGGGCTTATTCCTCACCCCCCTCTATCAAAGACCTAACATTTTTTTTAGATACCTAAAATTTTTCTGTCTTCACCTCACCTCCACTGTTCAATAACTCTAATAAATGTTTCTTCTCTTTTATCAATTTTTGTCAAAGTGACAATAAATTTAATTATAAATAAATGCTTTTTTAACAAAGGTAGTTGAGGAGGTCGAAAGTCTCGATTGTATATTCAGTTACATTACGTTTAATTTTGTTTATATTACATACTCATATAAGAAGGTATGTCTACACCTCCCACCACAACCTTTTCTATAAAAATAACTATACATTTATTTTTTTGTCACCTGCCATCGTTAATAATTAGATGATCTCATGTACATTGCTACTTTGAACATCATAATTCATAGTTACCTTTGTAAGATTTAAAAAAACTAATTCACTTCCTTATCTATTTTTTCTACGCCACCCATTAAGCAAATAAACAGGCAAGCTAACTTTTTTTGTTGTGACTATAAATGTATCAGTGTATAAGCTTTTTTTATTTAATACATATAAGTATTCGACATAGTATTCGCATATGTTGAATGATCAAAAATGTATACACTGATGTAATAAAAACAACTGTAAAAGTTGTCGATCAATGGTCTTGTGCACAATCTTTACAAAGGGCGTTTAAAAAAAAATACTAAAACGTATGGCATTTAGGTTCTTCTGTTTATTGTACTAATATATTTACTATTTATGTATATATGTGTACAAAATCAATAAGTACACATTTGCCTATTGTTATCGTTATTTAAAATAAATATTCCCATTTCTCTCATAATTTTTAGTTGTATTTTCAATGGGATGATTTTTCGTTCAAGCATAATAAAAAAATAAAAATAATAAATCAAAAAAACTTTTTTATTTTTCTAATAAATTGGGAATACTAAAAATAGAGGTATGCACGAAACGCACAGGTGCAGAGCCCCACTATTACGTATATATGTCATGCAATCTCTGGTATGAGACGTATTTTATTTCTGTATGGATATAAATTTAATTTTTATAATGATTAATGTAAATATTTAGGGTTTTAAGACAAAAAGATTGCAAATACACCAATAATTATTATACTTGAGGGCTTAGGCTGATTGTGATAAATATTGTGGGGGGATATTAGGTGGGAAGGCATTTTTGATTACGCAAAGAACAAAACATTTTTACCTCATTTTGTAGGGAGCATAGACAGGCTATAGGAGACTATAGAAGGCCAAACGCCTTATCCCTATCCTGAAACAACTTTGCAAATAGCCATTCAATGTATTTTTTAGTCAGCTTTCTGGTAGTGTGGTTAGTTTTTCGAAAAAATTTTATTTTCACCGGAAAAAAAAATACAAAACATGCTATATCATGAAAAAGGCATTTTCAATAGTTTTTCTTAGCCTAAATGGAAGGCTTGGATTTTTTCTTAGATTGAAAATTCCTTTATGCACAATCTGCTCTTACTGAAATATTCGAGTAAAACGGTACCAAAGAGTAGACGCTCGGCCGTCTGAACTTGTGCCAGGGGCTGTTGGCTCCAATACCGTCACACACTCCCTTTCTATGAGCAGTAGCAAAAAAATGACATTCACAATAAATTTTAGAATCTTTTTTGTAGAAAAGTATGCTTCTCAAATTGCTCTTATTTTTAAAATGTCAACTGACCCCATCAATTATGTAAACAATTTTTTTTACTACAAACTTAGATTTTAAATAATTGATTATAAATTTTTGATACTCATATACAGCGATTGTATCATGATTTAGGTTATCGGAAATAACAGCAATAGGGGTAAACGGTACAGTTATTGATCCCCCGATAGTAATTGACCGCCACATGCATTTTTAAATAAAGCCTTTAAATATAGATGTACAAATTATACAGGGGTCAATCACTACCTTAAGGTGTCAATAACTGTACCGTTTACCCCTACTTATGTGTTTGAGCTTATCTTTTTCTTTATAATAAATTACAGCTGTAAAAATGGAAGCTTAATTATTGTTTTATTAAAAAGGTTGGGTTCAATTATGGACAACAAACGCATAATAGTCCAAAAAATCACAAGATACGATAAATTCCCCACCTTGAAGTTTTTTTTTCAGTTGATCATTAAAAAGTGATTATTCCATAGTAAAATAATCATGAGTTTTGAGTTATAATAATTTTTCTCCTAATAAGTCAACGAAATCATGAGAACTAAAAGTCTGTGTACCAATGCTACATCGGTCAGAAATATTATGTTTTACAAAACATTCAAGACGATGTGGAAGTAACGTTGACATATTCAGACAATATTAATATTCTACACCTAATAAACATTTTTCAATAGAGTTACTGCACACTACTGCTTTAATATAGCCGTGGTGATTTTTAAGAGGCAGTTTAATATCCTGCGTTAAATACCACTACTACTGTTGCTCTGGGTCTGCATGTATCCTATCTCCTTTCCTTGTGGTGACAACACTCTTAACTGCAGCATTGGCTTTGTCAGGGTCAAAGATTGCCTTCATTGAATTGAGCACATTAGCAAAGGTCTGCCCTTCAGCCATCCTTACTAGTACTATTGTCGTTGTGTCTACTCTCTTCTTATGGCCACTGTTGTCGTTCAGGAAAACCTTTTTTTGTTTGCATCTGCCTGTTTTCTTTTTCTTAGAAGACATGGCTTCTTGGCGTTTTTCAGGGCTGCGTGATAGGCGTCCGTTTCATTTAACTTGCTCTATTCTTTCAAGGGAAGTATTCAGGGTTTCTTTATGAACATGGCGTTAGAAATTATCTCGCCTTTATTCCCTCCACTTCAGGGATTCAAATGACGAAAGCAGTTGTAAACACCTCTTCTTTGTGACGGAAGCTTCGTCTTATTACCTCTGCTTTTTCAAGGTGTTTCAAGCACCGCTTTAAGACCGTTTTTAACAGCGTTCGCCGTGTTTCCGTACTTATCATTAATTGCTTTAAGCGTCTTTTAAATCTCTCTTGCTGCCGATTGAGCTTGCTTAATTACTTGCTGCCACTTACTGTAGGCTGAGCTCTATTGTCTTTTAAAAAAGTAAGCTCCTCATGGGTCTGGTTGGTTAAAACTGTCACGCTGCTGTCCTCGCTGACGTTACTGCCTATGCTCGAAAGGCTCCCTGTTCGTCCTGTCTCTATAAGAACAGGCCATAAACCATTTAACAGACCCTGTTGGCCATGAGACCCGTCTTTATTCCCCCCCCCCTCAGAATCCGTGGGGCCAGCGGCAGTCACCCGGGCTTGCACCGGATCGGAAGCACCAGCGAATTCCTTCAAAAAGGTTACAGCCTGAGAAACTAGTTTGACATTGACGTTCTTTATTTTAAGTTCTTCTTAAAATCATGTTGACCGGTGAAAGCCAACCCTCCCCTTTTTATCGAAAATAAGTATCTGGAAAGGGTGAAAACCAGCGCAGCAGCGTACTTCGTTGCAGAAGAAAAAAGTCATCGTAGTAGTAGAAGCAGTAGTAGTAGTAACAGTAGTAGTAGTAGAAGTTTTTTTTTTTTTTTGTGAAGAGAGGGTAAATGCATTAAGGCACACTGCAAGGACAGCAGTAGTGTGGGACTTGGTGGATTTTTTTTATTAGAACACACATACCCACTAAAACCCCCCATGCCACGTGGCTTATGATCCACCCTGGAACCACGTTAGCATTACTTCAGGGTGGAGCCACCAAGGAGACCATCACGTCTCGCAGCATTAGCGAGCAAGCTCGCCACCAGTTGCTAGAGGTGCCAATCCTCTCGAGTCCTGAAAAGGACTCGGGGTCCCTGAGGACCAGCACCTTGTCTAGCGCTTCATAGCAGGCCGCCCACTCAGCCAGCACCACTATAAGCTTAATGCTTTCCCTTGCTGATAGGTAAAAAGTACCCAGCGCAGCGTGGGTCCACATAAGCCTGTCTTTCAACTCAAGGCCTTTTTGCCTTATTTAATTCCTGCTTGGGCCTTATCCCTGGCCTCTTTCAGGGCTCTTCTAAATAAAGGGCAGCTTCCGCTGCCTGCTTCGTGCTTGTTGTCCGTTGTTGGGCAAAGGAAGCACCGTGCTGGGCCTGGACACTCTTTCTTCCGGTGGTTTAAGCTTCCACACCACCGGAAGCACAGCTTGGATCTGTTTTCATTCTCACAGTTGCCCGAGACGTGTCCATATCTCAGGCATTTGTAACATCTTGTTACTTCGATTCTTCTTCGGATTCGGTAGCTTACAAAGCCAACTTGTAACCTGCCTTCCTCTTCTACTTGTCTGGCAGTTGCTTCGTCTATCTTTATCAACGCCAGCCTCTGTCCTCTGGCATTTGGCTGTAAGAGAGCTACTTCTGGCTCCTGGCTCTTAAGTCCAAAAGTCCTAACGAAAGCCTCTTTGACCTCATCTTCCTCTACAATAACATCCAGGTCTTGGACCTCTAATGTCACTTTTTTAATGCTCATTTTGACAGTACCCTGTCCGGCTATCGACTTCTCAATTTGCTGTGAAAATGCAGTAGCATTCTCTACACCTTTGGCCTTAATAAGTATGTCTCCTTTTTTTGTAGTGACAACACTTTGGACTGCCACATTAGCCTTATCAGGGTCAAAGTTCACCTTCATCGTCCTCAGCACCTTTGCAAAGGTCTGCCCTTCAGCCATCTTCACTGCTACTGCTGTTGTCGCATCCACTTTTTTCTTCTGGCTTGTTTTTTTATTCAGGAGAATTTCTTCTTGTTTGCCACTGCCTGTTTTCTTTTTCTTTGGAGGCATGGTTTGCTGGCGTTTCTCAGGGCTGTCCGATGGGCTCCTGTTTCTTTTTCTTCGTTCTATTTCCTTTAGGGCAGTGTTCAGGGTTTTTTTCTGTACATGCCGTCGGAAATTATCTCGCCTTTGTTCCCTCCACTGCAGGGATTCGAACGATAACTTCCAAGCGTTTGCACACACTTCTTCCTCATGAAGAAAGCCTTTTCTTTGCACCTCTGCCTCTTGAAGGTGCTTAAGCGCGGCTTTGAGCCCATTCTCAACAGTATTCGCTGTGTTGCCGTACTTATCGTTGATTAATTGTAGCGTCTCTGTAATATCTTTTGTTGCTGATTCGACTCTATCAGCCACTTGCTGTCGCTTTAATCTGAACTTAGCACCACTTTCTTCTAAAGAGGCAAGCTCCTCCTGGGTCTGGTGGCTAAATACCGACTTGTTGCTGTCCTCGGTGTCGTTGGTGCCTATGCTCGACAGACTTCCCCTTCGTCCTTTCTCCATTAGAAAGGGCCATGGAACATTAAGCAGTCCCTGATGGCCATGAGACACGTCTTTGTGCCCTCCCCCCCCAGAATCCGTGGGGCCTGCGATAGTCACCCGGGCTTTCAGGGGATCGGATCTGCCGGCGGATTCCCTTAGAGAGGTTACCGCCTGGGGTCCTAGTTTTGCATCGACGTTTTTCATTTTGGCATCTTGTTTAATGGCGTACTGACCTGCGAAAACCATCACTACCATTTTTTTCTAGAAATAAGTATTTGGAAAGGGTAAAAACCAGGGCAGCAGCCCTGTCTGGTACCAGAGAGAACCGCTACTTGCTCGGGGAAGAGCATTAAGGCACACCGCAGGGACAGCGGTAGTGTGGGACTCACTGGATTTTTCTTATTAGACGACTACTACCTACTTTAACCTTTTTCTATGCCGCGTGGCTTTGTTCCACCCCTGAATTGCATGAGCTTTAGTTCAGGGTGGAGTTACCAGGGAGACCATCGCGTCTCACAGCTTTAGCGAGCAAGCTCGCCACCAGTTGCTAGAGGTGCCAATCCTCTCGAAACCTGAAAAGGACTCGGGATCTGCGAAGACTGGCACCTGTACTTAGCGCTTTTTTGTTGGCTGCAATTTTACCTTCAAACCCTCATTACATCCGACGGCAGCCCTCTCCTCTTCTTTCCCACGTTGGATTATAGTCCCGACAAATCCATCTACTGCACTGCAACCCTCTGCGCTGCGTAGCACTTCAGATATGATGGTTTCGGGAGTGGGTGCCACGCCGAGCCCACCTATTAAATGCTGGCACTCACGGTACCATTTTTTATACACGAAAAACGTATGTTCAACGGTTTCATTCAATGCATGGAAGTAAGTGCATCTGGGTAATGCTTTTACTGCACCACGATGGGGATAAGCATTAAACTGGCCAGGCCCGGAGAGGAACTAGGTGCGATAGTAAATTACCTCTCCGTGTCCTCTCTCCACCTATGGCTGCAGGAGCGGTATCAATCGGTGCGTCCACCTGCCTGTACCGAACTTATTTCATTCCTGCTGTTACGTTGTCAACGTTTTTTTTCCACCTGTCACTATCACTTTCATCGCCAGAGCCCAGGAACTTACTTCGTCACTCCAGCGCAAGCTACACAACGGAAATCGTTCGTGCTATTACCATAGCGGCAGCGGAGGAGGCTGTGCGATAAGCGCACGTGATCCTTAGAGATCTGATGCCCTGCACCAAAGTGAGACGCTCCTGGATATCCCTTCTTGCGAGCGCGTTCGCCCACACCTCTGAGCGGTACAGCAGGATCAAGTTGGAGACTGATACAGGAAGCCGTATTTTGGCTTCCTGTGGACCCCCAACGATCGGCATTAACCGTGAAAGCGCTCCGGAGACCCTAGCGATTTTGTCGGCTGCTCTTCTGAAGTGCTCCCAGAAGGTGAGCCATGAATCAATCCACACTTTTAGACAGCGCACCACCGGACTAGCGCGGATTACCTCACTCGCAACGTTCAGGCGGAAGTTCCCCCCGAACCATTTTTGCCTGATAAGAACGACCATCTCCATCTTTACAATCGCCAGCTCGAAATCGTGATCCCGAAGCCATTTCGACACTATCGCGATCGCCCATTATACTCTGCGCTTCGCCTCCTCTTGGGATCTTGCTGAGACGCGCAATGCTATGTCATCAGCAAAGCTCTTTAGCTTGACCCCCAGAGGCATTTCAAGGCGCAAAATTTCATTATAGACCAGATTCCAGAGGTCGGGACCAAGGGCAGATCCCTGCGCAAAACCAACATTAGACACCTCTCTCTTGGTCCGTGTTTTGTGTTGTACCAGTGTACTCGGTCCTGGAGATAACTGTTCAGGATCTTTCTCACGTTGTTCGGTACAGTTTGGCACCTCAAGACTCTCATCATGTCGGATAATTTTGCTGAGTTAAAGGCAGTCTTAACGTCGAGATTTGCCAAGACACAGACGCTTCTTGTCTTATGAGAGAATTTCTATGCCTCCTTAACCGACTCAAGACTCTCAGCCACAGCCATGACCATCGAACGGCCCTTTCAGAGCCCGTACTGATTTTTTAAGAGGCTGACTTCTCCCCTTAAGCGAGTTCTTATCAGCCTCCCAAGTATTTTTCCACAATTGTCCAACATACCTAGGGTTTGAATGACGACGAAACCAGAGAGGATGGTTTGCCCTTATCCAAAAGAGCAAGCCTTTGTATCTTGCAACGCTTACTGAATAGTCCAGTGCGTTTGTGATTTTGCTTAAATCAACAGGAGGGGGCGCACTTATCATGGCTTTCTGCAGCAAATTTCGATTGAGTTTTGCCACATTCCACCCGGCAACGCACCTTTGGATTACTTTTCGTGAGCTTTCTTCACAGTCCTCATTTAGCACAAAACTGACATACTGGTGATAACTAGCCGTGTAGTCCTTCAGGACTTACCAGGCCGACACTCGTGCCGCCATTTGTGCCGACACTCAAATAAGATCGATAATCGTGCCCCAGTTACTAGGCCGCTTGAACGTTGCTGAATCACCAGAGTTTATGACGATGAGATCCAACCTTGGGACATTTCCAGCACCGCTCGCCCTTTGGAGTCAATTCTCGGCTCCCCCCAAGCGTTGGCCTTGGAGTTGAAGTCGCCAACCAGGACTATATCGCCACTTTCACCACACACACGAAGAGTATCCTCGAGTTAGGCAAGCTATTCGCTATGGACACCAATCGGAATGTTAGGGGACATGTAGCAACTTATATAGATTACACACCCACACCTGATTCACACGAACCCGTCTCCACCTCTAGTGTCGGATACAGAGAACTTGTTGCTGCGGATCAGAATGGCAGCACATCTAGTCCTGTCGCAGTACCAGCCCCAACCCGGTTACGTGCGGGACGGCTCATTTATAAAGAGCAAGTCCACACCCCGGCGAGAGAACTGGTCCAGCAGATCATGCGCCAGTACGGTCCTATCCAGGTTAACCTGCAGGATCACCACCCTTTTTGCTGAGTTTCTCCTGCAAATGCTTGCAGCGCTCGACATCTGACAGTCCCAGACACGTGTCTAGTGTTCGGCTTCGGGATAATGCTATCACACAGGTAACAGCTCATTTCTTTTTTGGAGCAGTTACGTGCTACGGGGCCTTTTTCATCACACCTCCAGCACGCTCCAGTCGTGTATGCGATTCGTCTTATCCAGGATCGTAGCCACCGTCGCAGGGGCCTTAACGTGGGCAATTCGATTACACCTAACAGTGCCGGTCAACATTCGTACGGCCATGTCAGGTGCCCTCCCCTTTTCAAAGCAGCTGCCTAGTGCGACCTGCACGTCCTGCATGGTCATCGTAGTATCAACATCTCTGATCTCATGGGTTAAGCGCGAAACACGGGTTCTAACGCCACCAGCGCCCGTCACCGCATTTTTAAGCGCATTGGCGAACGCATCGCGGCAGTCTAACGCGGTGTTTCTCAGCTCGACAAGAATACAACCCATTCTCATCTTTCTGATTGATCCCACGCCCGCCCCGAACGCAACCTCATTGACCCTCTTCATCAGAGTCAGGACTTCAGCATACTTTTTGCTTTCAGCTGGCTTAACAATTATTACCTCGGTTCTAACCCTCCGACGTCTCTCCTCGGCGACTTTTGGAGGCTGAACTTTTGTCCCCAAGGGCTTATCCTCCTGAGCCTTAGTTGTCTTAAGTTTTTTCTTTTTCTTCTTTAGACTTCTGTCCAATTTTATTTACTGTCCGTGGCACCAGCCACGTCTTCCTCCAGATTCAGCTGACGGCCATACCCCATTGGTTTATTCGGAGCCTTTTCTGGCGTTAATATTAGGCTTAGAGTTTCTCCCCTTGCTCTCACTTTCTTTTTGCCATCTCTTTCTCCTTCACTAATTTGCCACTCTCTGGCTCCTCAGCTTCCTCAAGCCGAGTCTGAAGACGTTTAAAAGCGCCTACAGCTGCCAAGGCCAGCACAACGAGGTCTTATGTGATCCTCACCGTGTTGGGGCGCTTTACCATAAGTGCCCCAAACTTCGTCATCGCTCTTGCAAGTGCTTCAAACGCAATGTTAGCATTTTTTTCCAACTTGGCTTTCAGATTAAGCTCAGATTGGCCACCGGTGTCGGAAGCAGGTGACTGGAGCAGCGTCAGCCCTCTTCAATTCTGGTCTCTGAGTATTTCTCTTTACTGAGGGAGTAACGTCTTTGTACCCCCCCCCCTCCCAGAATCTGTAGGGCCTGTGGCAACCACCCGGGCTTTCACCAGATCGAACTGCCAGAAAATTCTCTAAAAGGTTACAACCTGGTGTAGTGGTAGTGGTAGTAGTAGTAGTAGTAGTAGTAGTGGTAGTGGTAGTGACAGTGATAGTGGTAGTGGTAGTGATAGTTTTTTATTTTTTTTTCGTGGAGGAAGGAGAAATGCATTGAGGCACACCACAGGGATAGTGGCAATGTGGGACTCAGTAAATTTTTTTATAAGACCACGCTTACCCACTGAACCCCCCCCCCCATGCCGCATGGCTTTGTTTCACTCCGGAACCGCGTTAGCATTACTTCAGGGTGGAGCCACCAGGGAGAACATCGTATCTTACAGCATAAGCAAGCAAGCTCGCCACCATTTGCTAGAGGTGCCAATCCTTCCGAGTCTTGAAGAGGACTCGGGGTCACTGAAGACTGGCACCTTTCTAGCGCTCTTTTGTAGGCTGCCGTCTATGCAAGCGCCACTAAATACTTGGTGATTTTCTTTTGCTGATAAGCATAACTACTCAGAGCAGCGTAAATTCGCACAATTTCATCAGGGGGTTACTTCCTGCTTCTTTTTTTCTCTCTGAGAACCGTCCAGGCGCACCCGTCAATAGCTCTCCAAGCATCGGCGCTGCTTAACATAGCGCCGACGATGTTTTCAAGCGTGATGGCCCCACCCTAACGGCTTTCTAGCTGCTGCCACTGCTTGCGCCACCACACACACTGGAAAAAAGTGTGCTGCATTGTATCATCCACCCCAAGGCAGTAATCACAACTAGGTATTGGTCTTAGCGCCATGCGGTGAAGATATGCATTAAACTGCTGATATCTTGAGAGGGGCTGGGCGAGATAATAATTAACTTCACCATGGCCACGCCTAAGCCATGGACGAAGGACCAGTATGAGTCGATGTGTCCACCTACCCACAGTAGCCTCGTCCTACTCCTGTTGCCAGCGTCGCACGATTTCCTCCCATCTGGCGTCGTCCAACTCTGTCCTACCTGCCATGAACCCAGCTCTGCGCTCCTGTGCCTAAAGAACGATGAGTACAGTTCTCGCGATCACCATCACTGCGGCCGAAGACACTGTGCGATACGCACAGGCGATCCGCAAGGCCCTGACCCACTGCACAGATGTGAGGAGGTCCCGAAGTCATGCCATCGACAGCGCATCCGCCCAGACCTCCGAACCGTAGAGCATAATGGAGTTCGCCACCGATGTGAGAAGCCTTCTTTTAGATTCTCGCGGCCCACCGATGTTTGGCATCAACCGCGGCAAAGCCCCTGTTACCTTAAGGACGTTCGGTAGAGATAGAACCCTGTAATGAATCTTTTTAAAATTTTAACCAGACATTTTCATTGTTGTAACAATAGAGCTCTTAAAATTTCAAGAGGTTCGTCTGTTTCGTTTCTGAGATATTGAATTTCAAAGTTCAGTCATTTTAACACGGTTGCTTATGGGGAAACTAGTAAAAACTCAGTTTTAAAAAATTGGCGTGATGAATGTCTCCAATTTTTTTTTTGTGTCACAGATAATGTTATTAACTATATGTACACAAAGTTTCGTGACGGTCATCCGATTAGTTTATAAATAAAAAAAATTAAATAATAGTTCGACAAAAACCCAACGGCAACGTCGCAAGCAGCGGGAAATTCAAAATGTTCCAAGACGTAAATCAGTAAATATTTGAATATTCTGGTAGATATTTATGTATTTCTGTATAAAACATAAGCTTACATATGCGTGTGAATGTTTGTACATAGGTTCCACCCGTACCCATAACAGAACAATGTATTATAATAACACATATTTATTTTTCTTCATAAAATTTTTAATTTGTAATTTTTATAAAGTACAATTTTTTTACACAAGATAACAAAATTACATGCTTGTAGTAATCGCAGAGAGTAGAGTATGTCCTATTTATTTAATATATCACTTTTAATGAGACTTTTCAAGTCACATGAAAATTAAAGAATTTTATTTACTTTAGGTACGAATAAAATTGTATGTACATATATCTGTTACAAGTCTTTTTAATTATTTACTCATTTTTATTACATTGTTGTAACGAATAAAAATCAAATACTTACATCTTTAGCACAAATACATTACAAATATACACATACGCTGCCGTAACCGACGCAGCGGACAGTGCAGACACTGCAGAGTGCACACCACCTGATGTGTGTATATATGTGTGTACATGAACACTCACACATTGGAGACCCGCACAACGATGTCAAGTCTTCATTCATCGCTACTTCCCCCTTGACCCGCCAGTGGTTCCCCCTGCTATCTCTACAGAACGTCCTTAAGGACCTTTTCCTTGGTTCTCCTAATGTGTTCCCCGAACGTGAGTTGAGAATCAACCCACACTCTTATCCGTGGGGCTCTTGCAGAACCATATGGTAAAACCAGATGCAAAATCCATATGGTAAAACTATATTTAAAATCTATATGGTAAAACTACACAGTTTTTGTTCCAAATATCCATTTGGTTTGTCACCGAAAACCATATGGTTTTGGATTAAAAACCATATTATGAAACCATATGGTTTTTGCACAAAATATGCACGTAGATTTAAGATACAAATACTATGGTTTTTCATTCTGTTTGTGATTTAAGACTATACAGTCCCTTAGGTGGAATGTTAAACAAACCAAATTTTTTCAAGTCCATACTAAAAAACGATTTGATTTACATAGTTATTATATGATTAATACTTTTATCGAAATAAAATACATTTGGTTCTTTCCAAGTTCCTTTTGTATTCATAAGCTTACAAACTACTTTTATAGATTTCTGGACAACCATTTATCATCACTTGTACAGGTGACATCATCATTTCTATTGAATAATCTGCTTTCACAAGTAACAAGCTTTTATTTAACATGTTTTTCTGTCTGTCTGTCTCAGACAAATCTAGTAATTAATTTTCTAACTGCTTCCCGTCATCCAATTGGGCTAAGGTTTTACACACACTTTTGATTATGAACATAATGACAATATGGTAAACACAATATTCTGGTAAATCCAATAGGGTAGTCGTAACAAAATGGTGAACTAACTTTTTTTTACAGTCTTCTTGACATGGATATTAAATAACAGAGCAAAACAAGTAGAATATAATACGCTGTATTACGTCATTCAAAATTTAACATGGTGGCCAACGCAAAGTGGCCAATTATATTTTTTACAACCCTATTGACATGGCTATCAACTTAAACGGCATGACGAGTAGATTGCAACAAGCTAAGTTACGTCATCTAAAATTTAAAATGGCGGTCAACACATAACGGTGGGCTTCTTTTTTTTTTACAACCGTCTCCAAACGGGTATCATTTGTAAGATCACAATGAGTATAATACTAAATGCTGTTGACATTGCAAAAATTAAAAGTATGGCCTACAATACAAAAAATCATGATCTAGGAAAAAAAAGAAATCTAATTTTTTTACACATTATCCTCTCACGATGGGTTTTAAATGACAAGGAATCCCAGGTTGAGTATGATAAGCTATCTACGAAGTGTCCCCACAAGTAAATATTTTTTAAGTACGTATGTAAGTTTTTACATTGGTGCAAACTCAAGTACTAACGTTGTCCTTACATCAGTTCTTACGTATTTTCAAGTATAAGTACTTTTACATGTACATACGTAAGTACTAGTGTATCGTGATCAGTTTATTTCAAACGTAAGTACTTACGTTAGTATTTACATTAGTTCTTACGTATTATTTAATGATAAATGCACAGCTTGTAATTTTATTTCCATCGTAAGTGTATATTATATATATTTAATTACAATGAGCGTTACTGCGAGCAGCAGTTCTATCGTCTCTTTCTTACATTCTTATTACTATGGTTAATATTTTTTGGTATAATGAACATGACTATGAGAATTAAAATTGGCTTTGCTTAAGTAGTAAGAAAAATTTTTTCTAAGTAAAATACTTGTAAGTAGTAAAAAAAATTATTTACAATCCGAATAGTTTTGTGTATAGGTAAAGAACAATATTTATCAAACTTGTTACAAATGATGACTGTGTGCAAACATTTGGTAGGTGTATACACATAAATGGCTGCATTAATTTCTCGAAAATTATTTAATAAATTTTTTAATAAATCACGTTTTTTTTTGTAAAGTACATCAGCCGAAGGAGATGTTACCATCCGTATGATAACACCAAAACTGGGCGGTTAAAGTATTTTTAAAGAAGTATAAAAAAATACTTTAATCCACCAATGTGGGTGTAATCATACGGATAACATCTATTTAGGCTCATATAGCGTACAAAAAAAATTGACGAAATATATTTCAAAATCATAAAAATTGAATGAGCAAATGAAAAGCACGCAGTTCTACATTCTTTCAACCTGCAGAATTTTCTGCAGTTTTTACATTGAACACTGCAAAATCTTTTACAAATTTTTTTGCATGTTTTCTGCATACATTCCTGCACAATTTTTTTATACGTGTGATTGAAAAGAAACACTCAAATAATTAACTAGTAATATTTACTGTGTAATTTAGGTGCAAAATAAATACTTCAAACGTTATACTTAATCATCAATATAAAATTATTTTAAAGGAAAGCCTATAATCATAAGAATATGTAATGAATATTAGTATGAGCACATAAATTTACACTTTTAAGAACATACAGCTCTTACAAGAAATTTTTGATCTAGTATTGATAAGTAAGAACGATTATTAAATTGAATTTTATTTAGCTCTTTACAGCAAAAAAAAAGTTTACCTCATGTCTTAGGTAAAATTCATCCAATCTCACTAGTAACTTAAACAAACTTTAAAACAATGAAGTAAAAGGATAGTGGATGTAGTTTGTAATCAAAATAGTGAGCTGAAAAGATCAGAACTGTTAACGCACATATGGCCCCTCAGTTATGTTGTACCGAAGCACAAAGTCCTGACGATAGTTGTACAGAACCCTCTTCAAGTACGCCAGTACGTCCAGTTCACACAGTTTTCTTCTTATGTCAGGCCATCTTGCCAAGTTAAAGACATTCTTATCGTCTAGGGTGATCAGGATACAAGTATCCCTTGTCTTGTGAGGAGCTTGCCATGTCCATTTCACACACTCCAGAACCTCGGCCAACGTGTTGAATGTTGATCTGCCAACCTTGAAATCGTGCTGGTTGTCGGCTAGTAGAAGTGTTAGTTTTTTTTTTTCTTTTTTTGTAGAGAGAAGAAAAATGCGTTAAGGCACACTGCAGAGACAGTGGTAATGTAGGACTCGGTGGATTTTTATTATTAGACCACCCATACCAACTAACCCCCCCCCCCAATATCGCATGGCTTTAGTTTCACCCCAGAACTCCGTTAGCATTACTTCAGGGTGGAGCCACTAGGAAGACCACCGCGTCTTACAGCATTAACGAGCAAGCTCGCCACCATTTGCTAGAGGTGCCAATCCTCTCAAGTCCTGAAAGGACTTGGGGTCCCTGAAGACCAGCACCCTGTCTAGTGCTCCATAGTAGGCTGCTAACTTAGCAAGCACCACTATAAGCTTGATGATTTCCTTTGCTGATAGGTACAAGTACTTAGCGCAGCCTGGGTTCACATTAGCCCACCTTTCTACTCAAGACCTTCCCGATTTATTTTCGTCCTGCTTGAGCCTTTTTTCTGGCCTCTTCTAGCACTTTCCTAAACAGTGGGCAGCTGCCACTACCGACTTAGATATTGTTGTCCAACGTTGGACAGAGAAAACACCGTGCTGGGCCTGAACATTCTTTTTTCCGGTGGTTTGAGCTTCCACTCTGGAAGCGAAACATAGACCTATCTTCTTTTTTGCAGTCACCTAAGACATATCCTAGGCATTTGAAGCACCTTGATACTTTGATTCTTCGTCAAATTTGGCAGCTTACGAAGCCAACTCTTAAGCTGCCTTCATTCTCTGCTTGTTTAGCAGTTGCTTCATCTAGTGTTATCAACACCAGCTTCTGCCCTCTGATGTTTGTTTTTAAGAGAGCTACGTTAAGCTCCTGGTTATTCAGCCCAAAAATGTTAATATAACATTACATTTTCTCTATCAATTTGAACAAACAGTCTATTTTTAATTTTGCATCTCGATAAAGCCACGTACAACTCACCATGAAGAAATAAAGGTTTTTTTAAGTATAATCCTACATTATTAAAACTTTGACCTTGAGACTTGTTTATAGTCATAGCAAATGCTACAACTAATGGAAATTTTTGTCTACATACAATAAAAGGTAATGATAAAGTATTTACAGTATTCAATGTAATTCTTGGAATAAAAACTTTGTTACCAATTTTTTCTCCCGTAACGATTTCACCTTCTACGTTATACTTTAACAATTTAGTAATTCACAATCGTTAACCGTTACATAATCCATCTGATATACTCGAATTTTGAATTAACATTACTATTATACCTTTTTTTAATTCAAGTTCATTCCAAAAAAGGATATTTTATAGACGGCCCGGAAGAATCCGAAAAACCGTACTTAAATAAGACACTCCTTTAATATTTTCAATAATAATATTTATTACTTTCAGTATTTTGTCAATGGCTTGGGCGGGAATTGCATTTGTGCTACCACTAAAAGGTACGACGAGTGATAGAACTTTCCGTTTAGCTCTAGACTCAAATAATATTGAGAGTGTTTTTTTAGAATTTGAAACTGAACAAAAAAAAATTAAGGGAGGTTAAATTGATTATGTGGGACGAAGCTTCTTTGATTTTGAAAAAAGCTCTAGAAATCGTTAATAGTACGTTGTTTTATGCAAAACCTTGCTTTGGAAATAAGTTAACTGTATTAGGAGGAGATTTTCGACAAATCCTTCCAGTTGTAAAAAACGGTAATAGAACTATGATAATAGAAAAAACTATTAAATCATTATTTTTAAGAAGCCACTTCTAAATTTTAAGTTTAAAAAGTAATATTCGTTCTAGTGATAAAAAGTTTTTAAAATTATTATTAAAAATTGGAGAAGGGGACATAGAAACATTTAATATTCCTAAATCCTGGATAACAGATGATGCTTGTACCAAAATATTTGGTAGTTACAGTAAATGTCTTGGTAATAACGTAATACTAACTTCACATAATAAATGTACTTTTTTTTTTTAAATAAGATTTTAAGTAAATTAAATGGAGAAACTAAAACTTATTACAGCATCGATACTGCAACCTATAAAGGTGTTGATAAATCTAATAATAATATTTATGTAAATTTTTTCATAGAAATGTCAAATATATTTACATTAAAATAATGTTTATAACAGCACCCTGTAAACTGCAAATGTTAGGTAACAGTTACACATAGCGAAAGTAGCCAGAGTCAAAGCAGAAAAAACGGTCCCCTCACCTACATTTTAGTAAAAATACATGTTCACGCTCTGACTTCTGTTACCGAGTTAAAAAGTAGTGTTAAGTAGTGTTGAGGTGTAATCGACAATGAGAGAAAATCAAAAAAATTGATCACCAGAGGGCAGCATATGTTTTTGAAGTACAATATCATTCCGCTGGCATATGTATATTTCATACAATGCCAAAAAACAACTCAAAATAAAATTAAAATATTGCTTACTGAATGAAAGATTACACACCTGTTAGTTGTGTAAGTGATTGTTGTCACAATTAAATCTGACGAGGTTGTTTACTATGCTAATGCCGATAGCATAAACGTGCATAGCAACTCAGCAATGCAGAGCAGTTATACGTACCGTTCGTCAAAAGGGTTGTAAGATGTAAGAAAATGTATCTTAACTTTTATTTTATTTCTACTCAGTCAATTAGTTTTAGCCTTGCTAAGCCACTGTCCACTACTCCTAAGCTTCACAATATGATTTATTCAATAGAGAAGTATTTAACCGATTTAAAAGTTGGGTGGTTGGCGCGCAAAGCGATAGCGGTTGGAGGGGCGAAGTCTTACACACCTATATATATATATATACATATATATATGTATATATATATATATTATATAGTTATTTGTGTGGGGCATTCCAGATATCCCCCACATCCCCCCACAGATCCCTCCACAGACCCGCCACAGCTCCCCACAAATAAGCTGAAATTCAACCGTTTTCATCGCTAATTTGACATTTTCTAACTTTTTCCTTAGACCCCCCCAGCCTCCACAGACCCTTCACACACGGAAGATTGTTGTTACCAGAATAAGCTGTACCAAAAGTGATGAGCATAGAAAAATAACGTTCAGGTCTTAAGACTTCGGCAACCAGTATCACATTTTTATATACTTATCTGGATCACCGAAAAACCTGTGACTAGTCGGTTTTATAACTACACTAGTACAAGTTTTTCAATAGCTTTGGTACAGGATTTTTCAGTACCACGGATAGTCTATTGAATTTGTATACTGCGCATGGCTTTCTACTGTACCACGCATAGTACGTGCGCTTATATGTAGTGGAGATATGTATGTATATATACATGCATACTTGCATACATGTATGGGATTGTCATTGTTATTTTGGCTCAATATGTAAATTGTTCTTTGCGAGTGAAAACCAATTATTATACGCAACAGGAAAGTGACTACAAGTGCCTACTGCACTTATCATTACATCTTGTTAGATTCGTATCAATGTATTGAACTTTATATTGTGTTGTGGTGGATATACTGAAATCCTAACCTCTTGAACTTTTACAGCTACGTATATATATA
>NW_019379507.1:456266-472993 GCF_000648655.2 Copidosoma floridanum | reverse complement strand
TTTTGAATCTACATACCATATCCGTATCAATAACATACTGTTTGAGAGTGATATGCTCATAGAGTAAGTTTCATACAAATTATTATAAATCTATTATGACTTTCCTCTCTTGATCTTTTTATTATGGCATGGATTAAAATGACTTTATCAAATAAGCTATTTTTTTTCCTGAGCTAGAACCAGCGTCGAACAAGAGTAAGCCTGTACTCGTTTGTCTAAGTAGATTTGCTCTCTGTAATCAAATAGCATACATTTTTTTCTAGCAACTCACATAGTGACACCTCTTTTATTAAGAGGAATTTAATAAAATGCTGGGGTACAGGTTACCAAAATAATAGGAGAAAAAATGTATCGACAGATAAGAAATACTTGTACATGCTTAATCATTTTTCCTTTGGTTCCACTATACGTTAAAGCGAGCTTATAAGTATGCACAACCTACACCACAGACCTAGGGCCATCCTGACTCCAGAGTTGAATTTGCAGATGGAAAGAAAGGAAGCTATTTGAACATTGGAGAACGATATCATCTAATCTTACAGTTATCGGCATCCAGAGTTAGGTTACAGCACGATACCATCTGGCTTCATAGCTATCATCATGAAAGCGTTAGAACATAAGATCTTCTGATTTCATAGCTCGATCATGCAATAGTACAAGCTTGAGTAACCCTCTCTCTTCACCACCACCTACCGCCTGATCATGTAGTAGTTTGAGCTCGAGTTAGCCTTACCCCCACCACTACTCTAGGGATTGGGGGGTGAGCTAAAACCACCATAGCTTACTTGCTCACTTTGAGTATGAGCCTGCTTGTTAACTTTACCGTTAGTTATATAAATATACTCATACAGGTTTATTAGGTAGATTAAAATTTACTGTTACGGACTTGAAAGCTTGCACAGCTAATTATTTTTCATACAACTATAAAGTATTGGCCCACAACCATATGCACATGTTATTTGTATGCACATGTACAAGTAATTGTGTATTTCAATTAATTACACAATAGTAAGAAAAGTAAGTACTTTTCTTAGTTTTTTTAAGTACTTTTGATTTAAATATTTGCCAATAGATCACCATCTATATAAAATTAAGAAACATATACGTACTTATACAGCAATGATAACTTCATTACTGAAGTGGTTGCCAGCTTCTTATCTAGATATTTGTATAATAGCACTAATATTTATTAAGTGACCTAAACGACTTTATGCATTAAAACTCACTTTTATAGTTGGTTATTCATCAATGTTTTTATTTATTTACAATTATATAACTGCAGCATAAACTAACTTTTTTTCACTCAACAAATCTGATAGAAAACAACTAGTTTATCAGGATAAGTCTTATAATGTCGCTCTCCCACCCCTCCAATACAAGCATTTAGATTCACCCCTGTATTATATGACAAGTATTTTCTGCTTAGTATCGATAAAAGACATTACAGTTTTCGTACAGCTGTCATTGACTTACGTCTGGATTTTAATTTTAATGATATTCATAAATTATAAACTCAATATTATAAAAAACGGCAAGCTTACCTCTGCCTTGACGATTTTCTCCATTACTGCAAAGAGAGTTTCGCTCAACTTGCAGCTTTGTACTCCTTCAAACCATTCATTTCTATGATCATTGGCTTCTTTTAGCGACACGTCCAAGTTATTATACGTTTTTTCAGCAGCTAAATTCTATAAATTTCATTATTTATATTTGAGTGCACTGTAGTAAATATTACTCAAAGATTAACTACTTACAATGACATCAAACTTAGAGTATATATTGACTAGTTTGCCCTCCCTATCAATAACTGGTAATGCTGATACTCTTCTTTGTACAAATTTTTTCAAAGCTAAGATTATACTTGTGTCTTCAGTGGCAGTTTCAATATTTTCAAAAGTGCCGATATGAAGCTCATTAAGAGTCTTATTTGAAAAAGAAGGTTTAGGTAACTCATGTATCTGTAAAGATCCAAAATTTGTGAAAATAAGTAATTAGTAAGCGTAATAATAAAAGTTTTAATAGTTGTTAAGCCGTATGCTTACTACAAAGCATAATAGTTTCCATAAGACAATTTTGTAATGATATAATTAAGTTTACATTAAAGCAAAGATTCTTTGATAAAAAATTTGTCCATAAATAAATTCTACATGACTTTTATTTGCACAAAATCCAGCTGTTTTCGCTATTAAAGCTTCACCAAGCTTATTAAAATGAGTCTTCAAAACTTGTAAGAACTTAAACTATCTTTAAAACTATTAGAAAAGACTTCCAGCATACACATACAGCTAAAGAATCATTAAATATGTGTTTATTATCAAAAGTAATTGAATGGCCTATTAACTGTGCATGAACTTTCTGCCACTTTAGTGTAACTGCCAACCTGCCACTTACCCTGTTCTATATTGCTTCCTAGTGAAATCTTATGTTTTACTAAAAGCCTCTACAGTAAGGATTACTTTTATACCCACGTCTTCATCGTTAAGTCAATACACAATGAATAGAAATTACTAAGACAAAAAAAACATGCCAATCAATAGGCATACAGCTTGTTCTTCATCTTTTTTTTCTAATCTTTTTTAAGCACCCTAAATGTCTTTTAAATATTATTTTTTATCACTTTAAAATAGTACTCAGCTTTTAACAACTTATTGATGATATAACTTACTTACATAACTGAATTTTTTAATTTAATGACAATATTTTTTTTTTAAGATTATAAGATCTTGAATAGTTTCTTGCATAACAAATCGTAAATAAAAGAATCGATTCTGTAAGACTAATACAATTTGATTGAAAAAAGAAAAGCCCACTGAATAAATACGCGCACTTTTCCACAGTAGATGTGATGGCAGCACTGCATGGCTCACGAATTACAAATGTGACTAACTTTCAATGTTTTCTAGTTGCGCGCTCTTTTCTAACACGCTGGCGTATGCGATTGGCCTGCTTTTGTTGTTCGTGCGTTTTTCCATCACCTACCGTTATATATACTCATAAATTTCAGTTGACAACTAGATCTCAAACAGTTCATACTCAAACTCACTTCAGTTAGTATTTGAAGCAAGTTAATCATCATACCATATCCGTATCAATAACATACTGTTTGAGAGTGATATGCTCATAGAGTAAGTTTCATACAAATAATCTGCTCATATAACACTAGTGTTGTGAGATTAGTATAACCTATCAATCACAGAAGGACTCATAATACAGTCGATAAGGCTCACTGCAACTATTTATATTTTATTTGTGCTTTCACTGCAACAGTGTTATAATCAAGTGTTGTATGGTTAATGCAGTTTTAAATTCAATGAAAACTCGTTTCATAACAATGCTTGGTTCAAACTCCCTCACAAAGATACATTATATACAGTTACATACACACACACGCACAGAGAGAGAGAGAGAGAGGGGAGAGAGAGAGACAATCAAGTGCACACAGACACTTTCACTATTATATTTGTCCAAGGGTATGAAGATTTAAGGTAAAGGACCCAATACTCAACCACTCTACACAACTTTAATTGATTGACCAAGAAAATAAAACAATTAACTGAACTTAAAACTACTTAACTTTATAGTAATGCAAATAAAAAAGGATTACCTTCTAAAATTTAATCACCTTTAAGAATTTACAAACGTACCTTTCTTACCCCAATAGTGGATCACCTAATTTTTGATTTCTGCGCATGTGTAGATGACAAAATTATTTTTTAGCACATGTGCAGATGACGTAAATACTGTGGTCAAGTATGGGTGTCTGGTCAAGTATTGGGTTCTTTACCTTACTCAGTGCTTATAAACACAATAGTGATACTCAGTGATAATTGACTTTTCGTTACTCTATTGTTATTTTTTACTTCAAGTTCATTAAATATTATTGTTTTACACAAGTTAAGAAACTATTTATACTTCTTACCATTGTGCTAAAAAACTCAGTATAAATATATTGTTTAGAAAATTAAGACCTTTTTTGGTATTGTTAATGTACCTGTTGTAATTAAAGTTAATGATTATTATATTTATTTTCTTATTTATTTGTGTTCCATGCTTATACCCACCTAATCTGGCACCCCAAAAGTGCACTAACATCAGCACTTAATAATCAAACATAGTAGTTTTATCAAAATTAATCAACACAGCTCTAAAAAATGATGAATAGTATTCATATACCTACTTACCCATGCAAACTTAGGAAACTAACATTTTTTAAGTGATTTTCTTGATTTTTTGTTCTGCAAAGAGTTCGGAGATAAAATTTGAATTTTTTTCACTTGCTTATTTTAAACTAAAAAGAATTAATTATTGAAGTCCAAGTCATATAAAATCAAATGGTATTATTTAAAAATACAAAAAATTCTAGAAGCTTTCAAAAAAATTACAGATAGTTTTTAAAAAGGAGATGATAAAAAAGTTGAATTAAGTGAATAGGGGACACCCTGCAAAATAAATGTACTAGGAGGTAGTATATCAATAAGATTACACTTGTTAACACTTAAATAAATATGTATAACAACAAAAATAAGGATTTATTAAGATTAAAAGATCTCCTGTCTCATTGTTCTAGAGACTCTACGAGAGCATGGGTGCGCAGCAACAGCCATGTTCTGTGGGCTCTAACAATATCACTATACAAAGTACCTATACGTATCATCTTGCACTTACAGTGTTAGTGCCGCATAATGAATGTCACTAGTTAAATGTATCTAATATGAATTTACTTATATTCTAACACGCCTCCTTAAATTTATAATAAAATTTTAATTTTAGTATCTCAAATTACCTTACATTCAACATATTTTTAAATCTTTTGGAGTTATTTCTACCTAAGGCTTGAGTAAAAATATCTGCTATATTTTTTTCTGAATCAACTTTTCCAATATCAATTTCATGCTCCGCAAAACTGTTGTTTACGAAGTGATAATAAGTTTTAATGAATCTCAACTTTTTATTAAAATTTTCAAACCTAGCTTTACTTATCGCACCAGGATTATCTTCATGCCTTTTAATGGGATTGCAAACTTAAATGCTCCGATCAAGCATTAAATCTTTTATAACTTTTAATTCACTCACACACTCAGACAACGCTACCAACTCAACTTCTGTTGATGATGTTGTTACACTATTCGGTTTTCCGGACTTCCAATGAATAACATTTTTATACATTCCGATTACATAGCCCGTCATTGATTTTGTATCAATTAAATTATTGATAGAAAGCAACATACTAGACAAAGCAATCAATAATATTATTATTGTTACTGTTTTCATAAACTAATTGTGAATCCTTTGTTAAAAATAAGTATTTAAAAACTCCCAAAGCATATTTGAAATGTGTTTTATCATAACTATTTCAAAATCTACTTCAATAATTTACACTGAAGCTAATGTCAGGTATAGTTGGGTAATATTGTTTTTCTGATCAAGTGTCATTTTTTCATTTTTATAGTCATAATTGATGCTAATATCTAAATAACTTATTCTACCTAAATCTTCAATGTAAAACCTTTTACCCAATAATCTTTAACCAAAATTTAATTTTTTTTTATTTTTACAGCAAATTAATAAGTTATCCACGAAAAAAATCAAATGTATATTATTACATCTATCATTTGAGATATAGAAGCAACAATTATTCTCACTTCTTTTGAAATGTAAACTTTTTAAATAAGTATCAAAAAATTCATACCAAACTCCTCGGCTTTGTCTAAATACATACAATGTTTTATCTAATGTTAATACCTCATAAGAGCCATCTTCATAGCCTTGAAGCTGTTTAATATATACTTGAGATTTGACTTTACCGTTAGAAAACGCTGCTTTGACATCCATTTGGCCGATGATTAAATTATTTTTAATAATAAGAAAGTAAAATTTTTAAACTTTGCATTCTTGTAACTGGTTAATAAATATCATAATTGAATCATTTTGCTAGTATCTTCTTACTACTAGTCTAGCTTTTAATGAATTGTTAGCTTTTTTAGTATAAACACATTTTGAATCTAAAGTTTTTTTATCATTTGGTTTATTTACAGAAATTCAAGTCTTATTTTTAGTGTAACATTCTATTTTTTATTACAAGAAACAGGTGTCTCAAGATTTATACAATTTATGTTAATAATATTATTATATACAAAATTTTCAGGTCGATATGTTGAAAAGGAAAACAGCAATCTGTTAGAGGTGAATGTGAAAAACAAATAAAACACAGTATTATACTTTACTTATTGATGTATATTTGGTGACGTTTCGCTGGCCAGTGTGCCAACCTCATCAGGCTAAAGCTAAAAATACAAAAAACGCACTGTTGTGAGAAACACACAAACGATGTCACACGTACGAAGGTTGACAACAAGGATTACCTATTTTAGACGAATATTAACATTTAAATTGACTAAATTCGCAAGTACAGTACGTTTAAAATTTATTTAGTTGTTTTGAGAACCACATGTTTTCTCGTCGGCGAGTAAGTATAAACTGTCAATAGAGCTGTATGAACTCGCACGGAGAAAGATAAGCGCGATAAACAGAAACCGAGTAGAAAAAGAAGGTAATGAACTCGAGCTACAGGTGTTTAAGTTTCTTGAATAGTGGAAAGTATGTACGATTGAGCAAACATGTGTCTTCCTGTTTATTAGTACTATATTTATCATGCTTTATGTATATCATCTCAGAGATCAGCCTTTTATGGTAGTTAGATTCTCTGTCTAAAATTTTTATATTGTCCCAATCAAACGTGTAATTATATTGAAGTTGGTGAGAATGAACTACTGATTCTATGTTTTTATTATTTTTGTATTCGTTAGTCCGAAATTTTAAGGCTCGTTTTGTTTTGCCCGTATAAGAAGCTGCACATCCTGGATATTTACAATAAAATCTGTAGATGACGTTGGTTTCGTCCCATTTCTCGGTCTAATCTTTCCCTTATTTTACAATTTGGTTTAGTTTTTTGTTAATAATAGGATAAGAAAAAATATTGTAGTCTTTCAATGGTGTCGATATCTTGTTGTAGCTGTTTTTTGCATATGGTATGCCTATTTTACCAGAAGGTATTATATGTATTGAAACATTTTTATTTTTTATTTTTTGGCTGTATTTTTGTTTCTCTAATCTACGTTTTATGTTTTTATTACTCAACTCTGCGGGATAATGATTCTGTAATAGTAACTTTTTAACTTTTGTGATATTTGCTTTGTAACAGTCTCTACTCGATAGTCATACAGCTCGATTTAATAAATTAAAAACTATGCTTCTTTTTAAGTTTATTGAATGATCTGAAAAGTAATTTAGCATTCGTCTGGAAGAGGTAGATTTTTGGAACTAATCAAATTTAACATGGTTGTTTTTTCTAATAATGGTTAAATCTAAAAAGTTGATTTTTCCGTATGTTTCTATTTCATGTGTAAATTTTAACGAGTAATGATATGAATTAAAAATATTTAGTACAGAATCTAAATAATCTTTTCTTATACAGAGTATTATATCGTTGACATAGAGGAAATATAAAGCAGTACTAAGATTAAAATGTTCTTTTAATGAATTCAAACAATCAGTTTCCAAATAATCCATTATAAGATCGGCAAATAAGGGAGAAATTGGAGAGCCCATGGGCGTACCGAAGATTTGATCATAAAAATAATTATTAAATGAGAAGAAAGGATTATCGAATAAAAATTGTGCATTCTCTAATTTTTTCTATGGGTATTTTTAAGTTCTATNATGGTTAAATCTAAAAAGTTGATTTTTCCATCTATTTCTATTTCATGTGTAAATTTTAACGACTGATGATATGAATTGAAAATATTTAGTACAGAATCTATGTAATCTTCTTTTCTACAGAGTATTATATCGTCAACATAGCGGAGGTAGAAAGTAGGACTGTGATTAAATTATTCTTTTAATGAATTCAAACAATCGGTTTCCAAATCATCTATTACAAGATCGGCAAAAACGAGAGAAATTGGAGAGCCCATGGGCGTACCGAAGATTAGCTTAAAAAAATAATTATTAAATGAGAAGAAAGTATTGTCGAATAAAAACTGTGTGCATTCTCTTATTTTTTCTATGGTTATTTTTGAGTTCTGTAAGATGAATTCTGTAAGTTCTTCTGTCTATACTTTTAAGTACAAGGTCAACAGAGATATTAGTGAATAAAGAGCTGACGTCCAATGAAACGAATCGATGTTTATGGCCAACTAAAATATTTTTTAATTTGTTTTTTACTTTAAGGCTGTTGTTAACGTGAGATTTTGGTATTGTAATACAGTTTTTTAATTCTTTATAAATTATTTTTGCGAGGAAATATGTAGGACTATTAATGAGAGAAACTATTGGACGTAATGAAACGTTTTCTTTATAAATCTTCGGAAGCCCATAACATTTAGCTATTATTATGTCTGTAAGAATCAAAGCATTGTTATGACATGTCTTGGAAAGAAAGCCGTTGGTGTTCAAATCTTTTAAAATAGCGCTCGTTCTCTTTTGCAGAGAAATTAGCGGATTCTTGGAAATCAATTTGTATGTATTGGTATGAGAGAGGAGATTTAACATTTTTGTAGAATAACCGGCTCAACAGAGTTACAAAATGCGACTCAATTATTCAGTTAGGTTGGACAGTCACAGAAGTATTTAACTAGCTTCATTAAAAAATAGTTGCAACAACATTAATAAACTAAATATTGCTCTAAAATAGTATGTACATACATCTGAGTTGGTATAACAAATTTTATATTATTGTACTTTGCTTTTAATTTAGTAAGTTAATTTTTAAATGAAATATATTCATTTATAAGAAAATTTTCAGTCCAGTACACAAAAATAAAAGCCTATTCAACTTACATAATCCAAGAGAATCTTCAAGGAAGCATCATTCTTGATAAATATGCTAAGGATAGTAACATCAAGTTATACCGTAAAATTTTGTCTTTAAATATACTACAGCATAAATTGAGTCTAACTTTAACGTCTGATAGTCCATTTACGTAAGATTCTTACTGCTTTGATTATCATAGACAGCAACTCATAAATATATAACATATAAAAATCAGAATACACTTACTATTTTTACAGACCTAATCGTGAGATATTTGTTGAGTTAGCAGATAGTATTGTGAATAATTTACAAAAAGTAAATGCTTTAAGAGTATTATGTACTCAATATGGGATTATTCATGACCATGCTCAAAACGTTGGTTTAAGTATTGGAAGGAAAGCAGACAAACGTTTTTGACCAGGTATTACTAATAAAATCGATTTTATGCATTATTTTTTAGTTACTGAAATATTTTCACCAAATTCTAAATTCTATATTTCGTGCAAAAAATTATTTTCAACTATTATTATTTTGTATTTGAGTTGTTATTGATTTATGTTTTATTTTTTATTCAACAGATAAAAATTCTACTTGTTTCGATTAACAATTTTAAGCGATGAAACTAACATAACTAATAAATCTGATGTGAATGATGCTTTGCTGACGTGGAAACAATCATTCAATCACCTATGGAGTGCAGACTTTCATAAAAGCTAAATATATTGAACAAATAAAAAAAATTGAAAACTGATCCCGCGCCACAGTTGGTACATACAATTTCTCGAAAAACAAGAATACGTTTTTGAATAACTGTAGAAGCTCACTAAATATTTTAAAATGGTGGAATTTAATTTAAAAAAAAAATTTGGTGTATAAATAAATAAATTTTAATTTAGTTTTTAATAGAAATAAGACTGCNATTCTAGCTTTTAATGTTATTTTCATTTGATCTTTATCTATATGTATTAACTCTAAGTTATGCTAATACTTAGTATCATGTCATTTAACCTTAATCTGTATATATTAAAGTTATTCTAGCAATTAATATAGATACTGGCAATATTTTCAGGAGTAGTACAAATATTAAAAGAGATGGTAAGTAATCTTATCAATTTTTTTAAGATAAACATTTTTTCAAGCTTATTAAATATTTACTTAATGTTTTAAAACACATCGGAGCTCTTGTATTTTTACTCGTACTATTAAAAAAGTATGTCTTTGAATAAAAAAATCCATTTATTCAGCAAAGTAAAGTAGACATTACTGCATTACTACAATAATGCTCTACTATAAATATACTAGGCTTATATTTCGTATGTTATTTAATTTCTTTAGAGTCATGCTTTACTTAATAGGATCGTTGAAGAAATTGAAGAACGCAATTTCAATTGACAATTAGGAACTCAACCCTGTATAGTAATTTATGGTCCCTTAAGCTGTTATATTTTTTGTTATATGGTAGTGCAGACAGCTGTATATAACTTTTAAAAAGTTAGGCCTGTAGAATTAGCAAAACCGCTGGATGAAATTCCTTACATCATCTCACATGGTTTTTCTAAAGTCTTTATTGATAAGGAATATACCTGTGAATTTCCTTCACTTTTGAAGACCGGGAACAATTTTTTAATCAACATTTTCATGCAAAAAAGTGAAAAACGACGCCTGTTTTGAATCTAGCTTCAAGCCGTTTTATAATACTCTTATTCAATGTTGCACCCTTTGTAGGCGTTGAAAAAACGAAGAAGTTGCCACCCCGAAAATTAAAATCGGTTCATAATTGTTTAAATTAATTGAAAAAAACCACAGATAAAATTGAAAATTTCATTATTTTTTTATTTGTTCAGAAATCGTTCTACAGCCTTGTAACTTTGGTGGAATATGTCTTTTATATGCATAAAACTACCATAATTTTTTTCATATAAAAATATTGCAAAATTTTCGATAAATTGCATTTGTTTATCAAAAAGGTCTCAAAAGTTTAATTCAATCTGACCCAGTTCCCGGTGTCCTGGAGGGCCCTGCAGGAGCTCATTTTTGTTGTTGTAACGTCTAGTTGATAAAACCGTTAAGGGCGTAACGATTTACATAAATTTTGATGGACAAAATGGCGTTTGAAAAAGTGCGACTTTTTCGGACATGGTATATTGCACTTATCTAATAAACAAATGCACCTAGCGGCATCAAACTTGTATATTATAGTAGCTGGCATTTTTTTACAAATTAAGAAAAAAAAAAAATGTTGTAAGATGTGTAAAAGCCGAGATAATTTTTTTAGTTGCTTATTACGCCACTCCTTTATTTATGAATATAAACACATCAAAATTGCACAATACGTAGTTCAAGACTTGAACTACATTATTATAAGGACAAATGCGCGCAATTTACGTGACAAAAGGACATTATGATAGTTTTTCCGCAGTACCGTTTTAATCGGTTTTTCGGTCAGGCCCTGAGCTGCTCAAGTTCCAGTTTTTGATTTTTTTTGAAAAAATTTTTTTTTCCAATTTGTTTATTACAATGTTATTAACAATAAATCAACAACGTTGATACGGTCGTTGTTAATATTTCGTCATGCTACCCCAAGTTAAGATAAAAATTGTTAAAATCGTGCCACAAATGACGGAGATACGACGTTTTTTTTCGGGCGTACGAATTTGAAGCCACCGCATCAAAAACTGAAACTTGAGCAGCTCAGGGCCTGACCGAAAAATCGATTAAAACGGTACTGCGGAAAAACTATTATAATGTCCTTTTGTCACATAAATTGCGCGCATTTGTCCTTATAATAATGTAGTTCAAGTCTTGAACTACGTATTGTGCAATTTTGAAGTGTTTATATTCATAAATAAACGAGTGGCGTAATAAACAACTAAAAAAATTATCTTGGCTTATAAACATCTTACAACATTTTTTTTTCTTAATTTGTAAAAAAATGCCAGCTACTATAATATACAAGTTTGATGCCGCTAGGTGCATTTTTTTTATTAGATAAGTGCAAAAAACCATGTCCAAAAAAGTCGCACTTTTTCAAACGCCATTTTGTCCATCAAAATTTATGTAAATCGTTACGCCCTTAACGGTTTCATCAACTAGACGTTACAACAACAAAAATGAGCTCCTGCAGGGTCCTCTAGGATACCGGGAACTGGGTCAGATTTAATTAAACTTTTGAGACTTTTTTGATAAACAAATGCAATTTATCGAAAATTTTGCAATATTTTTATATGAAAAAATTATGGTAGTTTTATGCATATAAAAGACATATTCCACCAAAGTTACAAGGCTGTAGAACGATTTCTGAACAAATAAAAAAATAATGAAATTTTCAATTTTATCTGTGGTTTTTTTCAATTAATTTAAACAATTATGAACCGATTTTAATTTTCGGGGTGGCAACTTCTTCGTTTTTTCAATGCCTACAGAGGGTGCAACATTGAATAAGAGTATTATAAAACGGCTTGAAGCTAGATTCAAAAAAGGCGTCGTTTTTCACTTTTTTGCATAAAAATGTTGATTAAAAAATTGTTTCCGGTCTTCAAAAGTGGAGGAAATTCACAGGTATATTTCTCATCAACAAATACTTCAGAAAAACCATGTGAGATACTGTAAGGAATTTCATCCCAGATCAGCTGTCTGATCAGCTAATTCTACAGGCCTAAGTGGAGAAAGCTGTGGATTTCTTTTTATTCTAAATATTGATTACTCTTTAGCTACAGTGTAAATTTAGTCATTTTTCCAAAAGTACTTTTATAATATGGATAAGATTCGTAGACTCGTAGCAAATGAGATTATTGTAGATTTGATGAGCGAATGTGGCTTCTTACACTAAATAAAATTTATCGTATTATGTGTCTACGTTGTGTTAGTGCTCACTACATATATAGTTTATATCTGTTGTTAAGTCAGCATGACGAATTATTTGACTCTAAGCTTGCACTTAATAACTCGGGACTCAGACTGGGTGCGTAGGTAGGACGCGGGGCTAGAGGATAGTTGAATTACGCGATAGAGTATTCGAAAATGGGGTACGACTGTTTTCAAGTGAAGGGAATCAAGTTGCAATAATTTGTAGCAGTTGTTGTGCAGATCCCGATACACTCGCTCGCGGCGCGCTTACGAGTTATTAATATTACGTGGAGCGGCGTACTGAAGGTGTCCCGTTCTCGGTCTAGAAATAACCAGCATCCGAGTTTACGTAAAAGGGTTTTAAAAATTACGAGTAAAGGTATTGTTCTAGAGTTTACGTAAAAGGGCAAATTAAGGTTTAATTCGCGATCGGTCTAGACTCCACCAATACCGTCACGAATAATGATGTTCGTTTTAGACTTTACGTGCAAATCAATCAATTTATTGTTTTTTTCCCAGGGTTTCCAAGGGTATTAATACCGTGACAAGTAATGGTGTGAAAGTTTGACTTTATGCCCACGCCAGAAAGACAACAAGAAATTAGAAAAATTCAATAAATTTTAAACACTTACGTCTATTTCAAAAGAAAACACTTATACACGCGGCAAAACTAACTGTGTCCTCACCTCGTGGTAGACTGGGAGCTAGCAAAGGTGGACTCTAACTACTCATTCTACGGTTCGAGGAGTGAAAATGATGTGAGAGAGTTTTCGGAGCCTTTGAGCCTTTTTATAGGAAGTAGCGGACCTTGGTAATGCGCTGGTTTGAAAACAACTTGTTGGGGGAAAATCTTGGAAAAATGACAACAGCCGAAAATATAATTTGCCTACAGCTGCTCTAGTTTAGCCACTCAGAAATTGACACTTTCCACATCTGGCTTAATCTCCTACATGCGTCAAGAGAAGTGAAGGTAATTCACTAACTCTTGCCCTACCTTTCTCTTTTACATCTAAATTTTACAGTGCAAGTTAACGGTGCAGCATGTATGAGTTGTTTCTAACTATAAACAACAATTCTAGCTTTTAATGTTATTTTCATTTGATCTTTATCTATATGTATTAACTCTAAGTTATGCTAATACTTAGTATCATGTCATTTAACCTTAATCTGTATATATTAAAGTTATTCTAGCAATTAATATACATCTCAGTGCAGCTGTTCCTAGTTAAACTTTTGCATCTATTGGTTTTAAATCAACATGGGAAATTCCGAAGTAATGAGCGGAAAAAAATATTAGTAATTGTAGTTAACCGACATTACACTGTATAAATAATTTTTTTGGTACAATGGATCTGCAAAATGCTGTGTTAAATTTAACAAATGAATTATATGCTAATTTAAATTGACCTAGATCAAGTACTCGATATATTGTTAAAAGTTTTACTAAATTTATTACTAACTTGATGCATTCCATGATGTTCAACAGAGGATAAGCGTATTTGGTTAAATAAAAAGGTTAGGTATGTACAGCGAACCTACAATCTAGAGCATTGGTAGGATCGAAAAGGTGAAAACTGCTTGGAAATAAAGTAATTGTCAGGCAAAAAGAAGTTCCGATACTACAAATCGATCTTAAGAATTTATTTAAAATCTTACTAGAAACGCCCAACTTGTTAAACACAATGATGTCATATGTTGATTTTTTTACAAAACAAAAAAAATGTTAAGATCAACTCTATTTAGGGTGAATTATGGGAAAAATAAATTGAACATTTGAAAGACGATGATATATCTATTTCATTTAAATTATACTGTGATGACATAGAAATTAGCAACCATTTGGATACTCACAGCAGCAAAAATACATTAGGTGCTATTTACAGCAAAATACTCGGTATGTCACCAACTTTAAGAGTCTTTAAAAATATTGTTGAAAGTTTAAACGAATAAAGAGAAAACGGTCTAATAATATCTGTTAATAACAAAAATTACAAAACTTATATAATCACGTCACTATTAGTTCAGGATAATTTAGTCTTAAATTCTATATTAGGTTTCACAGAATCTTTTACATTAACATATTATTGCAGAGTTGGTTATACAACTAATAATAAGGCAAAGACATTCACAGAAGAAAATTTATCGTGTCTTAGAACCGTTGATGAATATGAAATGTACTTCAGAAAAATTGAAAAGAAAACTGGAATAAAAGAAATATGTTATTTTAATTCTTTGCATGATTTTCACGTCACAGAAAATTAGGGTGCCGACATGATGCACGATGTACATAAGGGTATATGTAGCTATATTTTATGTAATGTCATTCAAGCGTGTGTAAAGAAAAATCATTTTTTAATTAATTATCTTAACTGCTAGTTACAATTGTTTAATTATAAATTTGAATCTAAAAATTTACTACCAGAGAAAAAATGGATTATTTAAAAAAATAATAAAAAGTTTAAAGTGTCTGTATCTGAGGGTATATTTTTAACAAGATACTTTGTAGTTATAGTTAGTGATAAAGTTCCAATGGAAAGTGAAGTCTGGGATTTGTACATTAAATTACGTAGAATCGTCAATATTTGATCAGCTCCTTCAATCACAGAATCTCATTTGTTAGAGCTAGAAATTGTAATCATCGAACATGATACGCTTTATATAAAGTTATTTGGTAGTTTGAAACCAAAGTTCTATTTCCTCCTTTATTACGTTCTTTTAATGGGTTTGATAGGCCCTCTTATCATTCAATCATGTTTAAGTGAAGAGTCCAAACACAGGATTATAAAGAAAATTGCCTTAATCTGCTCTTCACATAAAAATATACTTAAAAGTATTGAGGTGAAACACGAATCAAGTATGATAAGAAATTGATTAAACAAATACAAAGGTATATCCATTTCATTTGGAGACACAATCGTTTGATAATTCTTTTAAAAATTATTTTCAAACAAAAACTGAGCGTGTAAGCTACAATATAATCACTATTAACAAGGTTACGTATAAAAAAGGAACCATTGTTGGGACTAGAATCTCAGAGGATGGCCCTGAATTTGGAAAAATAAATAATATTTATAGAATGAATGATGAAGTACTTTTTATGTACACGCCTATTACTTTAATTGGCTTTGATGAACACTATTTTGCGTATAGTTTTGATGTTAAAGAAGAACAGTTGGAAATTATAAATTTTAATTCATTAGTGATATATACTCCATGCTTATTATTTATAAAAGACGATACTAGTTTTATCGTAACAAGACATATTTCATAAAAATAAGTTGTGACAGCTGTACTTGTTTTTAAACAAAGATGCAATTTTTTATCTCTTGAAATTTATTTATAAGTCTAATATACGTTTAAGGTATAAATTTGAATTATAAACCATTTATCCATATGACTAATACATGTTAAATTAAGTACGTATTTTAAAAAAAAAGTTGTATGCATGCATGAAAAAAATCAAAGACAACTTGCTTATAATATTTGTTTTTTAATGAACTGAAGCTTTAGTACGACCTTAAAGGCTTTTTACAACTAAATTGCTTATGATGCATACAATCAAGCAGACGTGCAACTATCGTTCTCTCTCTCGCACAATTTGGAACAGCGCGGCTCGTTTACACGCCGTATCGACGTGTACACATACACGGCCAGGCACGATGTAGCTATGCATGCTGTAAGTCAGTGGAGGGGTACACCACTGGTGACTGTGTACTGTTACATCCTCTATGTTGCTGAGTACACTTTACCGTGTAACTGTGGGGGGAGATACGTGTTAGCAGTAGTGGTGGCGCATATGGCTAAAAGCGAGATCTCGCTTTGAGAGTTAGTCTCAAGCTGAACGCTCAAGTGCGAACAGCGAGTTTCGCTGATTTTGGCGATTGTTTTAGCGCGTACCTCCTTTTTAGGGGTAGAATCCAGAGATATTGTGTTATTCAGAGAGAAAGATGTACAAAAACAATAATTTTCAACGCTGCTATGGTACATTTATATTTCTAGGTGTGGAAATAAAAGTATTTTTTAATAAATGTAAATTTAGAGGAATACTCTTGTATATATACGTACAAAC
>NW_019379507.1:399725-445243 GCF_000648655.2 Copidosoma floridanum | reverse complement strand
GATATAGTGGATTATTTTACTTTTATGGTGGCCAAAATTAAAAAAAAATGTTTATTTGACGGATACAAAGATTCCAACAATAATTTATTGTATACATATGATGTCATGTTAAATGCACGAATATTAATTTTAATTAAAAGGAATTTTTGTCTCACATAATGGGCGAAAAGTACCTTTTTTTGGCGCAGTATAGTAAAAATTTTTGTTTCATTCTGCATTATATGACCAACAATTCATACATGTATTACATATTTTATAGCAAACATGGAAGTACGTAGAATGCGTGAATCATAACATAAGTAGTATATTGAGGTGTATGTTTTCTATGCAAGCGCATGCTTGAATACGTAATAATATTGTAACTTTCACTATTTTAATACGGGATTCTTAAAGATCAATTGAAATTTTGATTACTCTAATTTTTACAAACATATATGTGTTAGTGCAACTACCTTCGGACCCCCAATAGTACAGTCAGTAGTGTATCTGACTATCACCCTGGAGACTAAGGTGTAAATCCGAAGAAGATTTGATACCGAAGAGTGGATATCGTAGCCACGGGCGCTACGGGAACAAAAGTTAGATGAGCACATAGGTGGATACAGCAGTTATGGGTATTACGAGCACAGACATGGAAGGGGAGAGTCGCGGGCTAGCCTTCTAGCACAGATATGGGAGGGGAAATCTTCGGCTAGTTTACTAGCAAAGCGATATGCCAGCTCTCGTTCGGCGACTGGCACAGAGGTGTGCTAGCTCCTACACAGAGACTGGCACAATTCCAGAATCCACTCTGTTTACCTACTAGTTGGTTGCTGACGTGCAATAAATAAAATCATCCGTTAGTATAAAAAATCTATTAGCTTCCTCTTGCAGTTTTCAGTTTAGGCGTAACACGTTTTACTAGTACTAGCATGGCAAAATATGTAGTAAAGTTAAGTTATTAATGGAATCTATTATCTGACTATTCCAGACAAAAGATCTCAATAATAAATATTGTAAGAATCGATACGAGAAATATTTATTTTAACACCAAGTGCATACAGTAATGGCTTAGCAAAGTGAAAATTAAAATGTACGGCTCTTGCAGATGATACAAAGACAAAAAAAAAGTAATAGCCCAAGCTCCGAATAGTGCAAAAGCATTTTCTTTGATTTAAAAGGAATTCAAAACATTTTCTTATCTAAATATTTACTTCATTTTGATCTAGCACAACAAATTTTAAACTCAAATATCAATAAAAATTTAGTTCAGTGAAAAATGACGATGGATACAAAATAATTATCAAGTGTTATTTGAGATAAAACAAGGGGTATTTAGGACTTTAGTGTTTAAATTAATAAGATTCTGGTTACCATGGATGCTGACAATTTAAACGTTGAGCCAGTGGATTTGCTATGTTTCTTGAATGGTAAGTCTGGTTTGATTAGAAAAAGAAAAAACTCTGTAACATAGTTTGTTTTTACATTCTTAATCATCATGCTGTACTACAAGAAGAAACTTTTCTTCCACTGAGAAAAAGAAAATATCGTTCCTTGGATCAGGACTGATGAAAAACTGTGTATAATTCACAGAAAAAAGTAACAAAAGCTTAAGACAACAGACTCGGTACCCTTTGCTTCAACTTGGATGGTAAGTGCCTATGATCTAAAACTGTCATCATCATCGAAGCGGTCTGTTTGTACTGAATATTACTTTTTGAAGTACACTAACATCGCTCGTGTAATATAACACGATCGATGTCAAAGGTAAACCAAATCTACTAATCTATGGAAAAAGTGCCAGTTGGGTATAAATTTAGCAACATACAATTACTTACCATGTATTTTGTCTTCAATTTTTAAAGTAAACTTAAGGTCTATAATTGACAGATAATACAAAATTTGTCTTTCCTACAAGTATTTTGTCAGTTGTAAGAGCGTTCTTATTCACTTAACCAAGTCATCACTATGTGTTTAGTATATTCATTTACAATTTTTCCTTCTAACCATGTATTTTGTTCGATATAAGTTACCTATATACTTATAGGTAATCTCTGTATAAAGTAGATGCACGGTGCTGATATGGTTAACTAAATAACTCATAACTTGCAGAGTACTCTTACAAAGTACTAACTTTTACTACTACTTACCTATATTAAAGACGATGTAAATGGGACCATACAACGCAGGTTACAAAAGGATTTATATCTTGTTTATAAAGAATAATGTATTCCTACGCGTACGTGTCTACTAAATATCCATGTTTTATTCTAGTTCTTACATAATCATAGACGCATATTTTGTTTATTAACCGTAATAATTACGAGGATCACAACCTAAAAATAAATCCTAAATGGCAGACTTAGCGAATCTTAAATCGCAGCTACAACCCATACATTTGCTTGGCAATCAAGCTGTTAATTAGACGATATTCCTAAAAAAAACTGACCTGCTTTTTCTGTAATCCAAGATTTTTAATACATTTGTCAAAAACATTTATACTGCTGTGTTAATTATAAGCAACATGACTTGCTAATGACACACTTTACTGTCTAGGTACAAATGAAAAAGAAATTTATTTTCTCTTCCTCGTAAAAAAAAATTTGTATTAACAAAAAAAAGTTTTCTCAAGAACTCGTAGCATATACTTTTTATAATGCTTAAAAAAGTCTTTGATTTTAAAATCTCTCTCTCTTTCTCTCTCTCTCACTCTCTGTGTCTCTCTGTTACTATTCCTCGCTCTCTCTTACTCTCTGTCTCTCTTACTCTTTGTCTCTCTGTCTCTCTCTCTCTCTCTCTCGGTGTGTATGTATATAAACGAAATGGATCATATCTCTTCCTCCTTGCGTGCTCTGCGAGCCAACCCCCTATTTCAAATATTTAAAATTAATTAGAAAAAAAAAATTTTCTTATTTTCTTTTTTTACAATCTTTTAACGAAAAGTCACTTCATCGAAAATTTTACTGTAAGACCGTTTACTAGAAATAACAATAACAGTAGTCAAACATGTACTACTGTTGATTTTATCTACGTATGTAGATTTGTACTAAATATGTATACATATATAGATATATATACTAGTGGCGCTTCGCACGCCAACCCCCAAGAAATATTTGAAACTTAAAAATTTAATGACTTCATATGATTTAAATTTAATATCTACAAAGTAATGGACTTGCTAGATAAATAATTAATTTTTACTTAGTTTATTTACTTTTCTTAATGCTGTTTCTAATATTGAAATATACTTAAAATATACATACATTTTTGTAGAAGAAAAATGTATACATTTGTATAATCGTTTGAATTAAATTATTAGGTAATTGATATTTAACGTTATTATTACATAGCAGCAGTATAATATTTGGCACAAAAAATGAAAGTATGAGACTTTTATGATTATGAAATCAGCGTTTGAAAATATACGACGATTTTTGTAATTATAAAATTTCTAGTATGAAATAAAAGGCTGTCCTGTTCTTCAAAGCTGTAACACTAATTTTTTACCGAAATTCAAGATTTCCAAGATGAATGACAAAGTTACAATATGCATGAAAAACTTTTTAATGCGAGCATTTCTCCCTAGTTCTATTTTTTTTTAATAAAAAATGATGCTTTATTGAGACCTGAAGGGCTTTTTATAGCTAAATTGTTTATAATACATGCCATCAAATAGACGTGCAACTATGATTCTCTCTCTCTCTCTTACACACAATTTGGGACGGCGCGGCTCGTTTACACTTCATATAGACGTGTACACGTACACGGCCAGGCCCAGTGTTTCTATACATGCTACAAGGCAGTGGAGAGGTACACCACTGGTGACTGAGTAGCGTAACATCCTCTACATTGCCAAGTACTTTTTACCGTGTTGGCAAGGAGTCAAAGCCGAAGATTTAAGTATGGAAGAAAAAGCAATTGCTCTAACTATTGCGTATACGATGAAGTTCAAAAGTAAATTGGGTATGGGTGTAAAAAGTAAAATAAGACCATGTACTGCCTTAAATACTGTTATTAAAGCTGCATCACGTAAAGTAAATAGCAAAAGTAAAGACTCACACGAGGCTGTTACTTCGGCTTTAAAAAAAGCACGTAGAGCAGTGAAAAAAGCAGGTGGTAATAAAAGTGTAAGAATACCAATTATCTTGCCTCTCACCGCGCAAACTGGTGGCGCTCTTCCACTAATATCCATATTTGTTGGCTTGAGTGCAATCGGTGCAATTATCATTACTTAAATGCAAAGATGAAAATACAGCAATTACGAATACTGAGCTCGTAAACGATGTCACCTGCCACCTATTTTACTAAATTAGGTGTGAGATCAACGCTATTGAGATAGGTAAATATAAGAATGTGGTCAATGTGAAACACGAACTCATACTTAAAAGACCGAAAATTCAGTTTTTCAAGGTGCTTTTCGTGATGCTGCTGCAAACGCTAACAAACCACTGACTGGAAAAGAGTTTAAAATAGTCATATTAAACCTCGAATGGCTTATGCCCATGTAGTGTTTTTGGATTTACATTAAATACGTCTGCTTAATTATTTGCAAATAGAAAACTTTATATCCATGAGTTCCTGTACTTAGGAGATTTATTAATATCTACTCTAACCCACAACATCGAAGCATATCAGGATAGCTAAGACATCCAATCAGTTCAAAAAGCCACGGTATATTATACTGGCTTTTCAAATAAACGGAAAAAATTAGAGAGCTGCTAATGCTAGAAAGTTCGATCACTGTAACATAAAAAATGTGAGACTCTATTTAAATCCACAATATTATTCTTCTGATGATTTTATTCTCGATATTATGAACAATCAGTAAGTACTATTGCATGACACGTATGCTAATTTTCAAAATCATATAATGGTAAAGACCTCGCACCTTTGGTAAATAGATATGATTTTCTAGGCATCGTGCCTTTGATTGTGATGGATTGCTCCAAGTAAAATGAGTCATTAAAAAATGATCCAGTAAATGGGCATTTAGAATTAGAATCTGATACTTACTTTTCTACGAATACGTCAGCCTGTAAATTGATTATAAATTATCGTATTGTTCACCACAGTCCAAGGAGCGACGACGTTAAGAAACTCGTGTAAAGTGGTAGAGGTAAAGTTATTGAGGATGATGCGTAGCTCTCGCAAGATCATTTGTCTTTCGACCGTCATAAAGAAAGATCAGCAGAGCAAAGAAGAAGGTAATAAACAACAACAAAGAAGAGTGGGCGAAATTTAAGAAGAGATACGTAGAGAAATAGACACAAAAAAATCTTAGGAGAATCTATAAGATCAAAAGTAAGGATAACTTGAAAATTGATTTTTTAGATAAAATTTATCAACGTGTTGCATTAGCCAACTATTAGCAAATTTACTAATGACGTGAAGTATAAAAAACTTTCTACTAAGCATGATGAGAAGAAATATTGGTTGAAGAATTTAACAGAAAAGTTTTCGACTAACAAATCATTATTCTCTACACTTGCTATGCTACCATATATTTCAAAGTGCCATTTCCATGTCAACGACTCCCAGGCACACAGAAGAGAAAATTTATAATTGGAAAGCTGATTCCATGAAATACTTTGGGAATCAGAAAATTTTCCGTACAATACTGAAGGAACAATTCTTCGTAAATACCTACACAATGCAAGAAAAGTGCATGTATTCGGCTCATTAAAGAAACAGTAGTTGGACAGAACTAAACTTAAAGTTCATGATATTACAAATTTAGGCTATACCCATACTGATAAAATAAAACTGACTACTATTTGCCCACACCGCAATGTGGCATAAAAAGCCAACCGTGCTCTTCATAACGTCAAACTGCACAACAAGTTCCTCCTAGATTTGTCTGAGTCCATGAATTGGGTGTAAACATTTTTCATGTAATTTTTTTACGTTTAATACGCTATTTGGTCAACAGCCCAACTAAAGTTATTTTGTTTTGCTACGCTTGTTTTGGAGACAAAAGATAAATGGTTGTACCTCACAGATACGAGCGTTTGGTTGAGGCTCTTATCAAGCATGTCCCTAAATTAATATGATAAAGAACGTCAAAAAATTTCGTTCAACCACCTTACGAGTACAAATATAATAAAGTCATGTTGGAGTTATTTTCTAGTTGTCTTTAAATTTACTTTGAGAAATCTCCAGTTTATTTATTAGATATTTTTAAGTCATTTTCAAGTTATCTTAAGGACATTTTGTGCAATACTCACTGTCAATAAGATTTCTAAATAAAAGGTACACGCTATCTCTCCGATAGCACAGTTAGTAGCGTACATGACTACCACCCTCGAAACAAAGGTTCAAATCCAAGTGAGAGAAAGGAAATTTATATTATTCTAAAATTTATTTCAATAGACTAAAAAAAAGTTTAAAATATGCACTTAATTAGATCTAATAAGAAATTAATTTGAAAAATACATTTCCAAGCATGGGCTTATTTAAGCAACCACTTTCCAAACATATTTGTGTTAGTACAGTTATGAAATTATTGAAGTTGGGTCAGAGAAGCACTAACGAGTGAGATGGTATCAGGTCCGTGAATAATAAGGCGTTGACTTATGAAAAACAGTAAGGGATTTATAAGTGAGCAATAGTGTCAAGATATGTGGGGTGCACGAGAGCTAGAGTCATTCTAGAAAGCAGGCACGGCATCGTCAGTTCAGGTGGCGCACGATTGGCGTAGCTTGCTTAGATGGAGGAGACATCTGGTATTCCTCTTGGTCTTCTCGAGAGACGAGCTACTGCTTGCGACGGCTGATCCACAAAGGTTCAGGTGTGGCTGGAGGTGCCACAACTACCCTTCTTCTAGATCTACTTACGCGAGAAGAATGGAACGAAACGTGACGGAGCTTAGAGGACTGTAAGGTCATTATTCTCAATTAATGTTGTTGAAGTGGAATCTGGGGCTGTTGTTGAGTTGGTAGTCCAGGTTTGCCGGCTTAAGAGCAAATATGGAGATGGTCATGTGCCTTTTTGAAATATCAATGACAGAATTCTTATCATCAATGAGTCTGATCACCTGGTGCGGACCAGAGTAAGGTGGATCCAGAGATCGTCTGGTAGTGTAGAACCTTCTGAAAACATGGGAGCAAGTCCTTGGGTCTTGATGGAAGAAAGATTTTAGATCTCCTGAATGCTTTAATGTCAGTACCGGTTCTAAGGCTTTTATTAGGTTGCGCTTTCCACAAAGGAAGTCCGCTGAGATCCAGAACAATGTTCTGTACATCATCTCAGCTGGAGATGCCTGGAGATCGTCGTTGAATGATGAGCAGAGGCCTGAGAGGTCAAGCGGTAGGACGATGGGCCACGGAGTATCTGGTATGCTTGTAACTGCAGCCATAAGCGCAGGGTGAAAGTATTGGATGGTGCCATGGGACTGCGAGTGGTACAGCACTGTCCTGACAGGTTGAGCTTCCAAGAACTTAGAGAGAGCGGAGAAAAGAGCTGATTTAACTTCAGCCCTCTGGTACGTGGAGATGACAAGAGGAGTGCCGTAGTAGGCCACCCAACCTTCCAGAAATGCCTTGGCTACCGTCTGCACATGTTGGTCTGGTATTGGGATGGCTGTGGGTCACCTTGTGTACAGGTTGATGATGGTGTGTAAATATACGTTTCAGCGTTGATCTGCAGATTGGCTCACTGGAACATCTTGAAAAGCGTCTGTAGATTCCAGAGATTGAGGATACATCAAGTTGCCCGGTAAAAACATCAGGAAGTCATCGAGGTAAGTTTGAAAGAACGGAAGTTGGCGCAAAAGGCTTGTACACTGTTTAGATTGAGCCACATTTCGTTGGTTAAAGGCCTTTCTCAGGTCAATGACCAAGAAGACTTTGCCAGCCACTTCTTGCAGGAGATGCTTTGTGATAGGCAAGGGATAACAGAGCATGGTGATGGTGTTAACGTGGTGGTAGTTCTCTGTGATGTGTCAACCTCAGTTGGAATTCGGCACGAGTTGTAGTGGGATGGCCCACTGACTAAACGATGGCTTGATAGTTTTATTGTTCCAGCAGGGACTAGATCTCCTTCTTAGCTGTAACCTACTTGTGTCCAAGAAGCCTACGGACTTTCTTGTGGACCAGTGCGAATTGGCCCAGTGGGCACAATATCGTATCACACTGAGAGGTCTGATGTAACAGCCAGGCCGCTATCAACGGAGGTAAGGCCCTTGAATGAGCAGAGGAGCTATTAGTACTCCTGCTGGAATGAGAACTGCGTGAAGCTCTACTTTATGTAGCACGCAAAGGGTGGAAAATTCAGTGAGTGGGTAAATATGTCTAGTATTCAGCAGCAGTTAAAACTAACTTGAAGAGAAAATCTACACGAATGATAGCCGACAAAACGTCAGCGACGATGAATGAACAGCTGAAGTTCCTGCTCCAAGTCAACTGATGCATTATACGTGCCGTAGGTGGCAATAAGTGAGAGGTTAGCAGCATGTAGCGTGAGCTTCTGCTGAGTTCTGGGCTTATTATAGGTTGACTTGGACATAATAAAAACTTTCGAACCTGAGTTAACAAGGAGCAGGAGCTCCATTCGTTTGTCCCTGATGTACAGCCTCGTAGATGACGGGTTTGGTTGCTGGCCCACCTCTGTTGTTATCAACAGAGGGGGTTTCACTAGTTTCCCTGGCTAAAAGAGCAAGGCTAGGTGCAGTGGATAGTATCGGAGCCAAACTTGCGATGGTATTAACAAAAGTCCTTGTTCTGTCCTAATAAAGTACTGCTACGCTGCTTGGATTTATTCCTAAATAAGGAATGTTTCCTGCTCCTCTTCTGCTGCTGGTTTTATAAAATTGCCGTCAGCTGACTGTCCTGAAGGGAGAGAGCAGCAGCTTGCTGAGTCGGAGAAGTGTCAACTGCGGAGATGGGAGAGAAAAAGGAGTCCGATGAAGCTGGTGAGATGGATGGAGATGGGCTAGAAAAACTAGTATCCATCAGTTTGTCTGCGACGGCACGAAGCTCTTCCAAAGAGAGTGTTTTCAACACCGTAAGCATGCGAGAGATGTGCGTAAGCCAAAGATAAAGACGTTTAACTTTAAGCACATCCTCTAAGACCTTTGTGCCAGCCAGGGTTTTCATTAAGCACAGTAGCTGGGATAGTTTTGAAGTGAAACTTCTTTAGGCACGCCTTATATGGGGAGTTAACCCGTGAAACGAGCGAGCGATCAAGCGAACGCTGCCGTGCACATATGCCCAGACACAAATATGTAGCTGTAAATATAGCTATTACTATCTATATTATAGCTTTAATCGGGTGTATGAATAAGGTGTACGTAAACATTTAATTATAGGTATAAGATAGATGTATGATACTCAGTCAAAAATGTATAACTATATATAATTATAACCAACTTTTATGTAAAATCTGAGCAAAATTGATAGCTATATAATTCATACCTATAATAAATATACCTGTAAATAAACGTTTATGTACACCGTATTCATACACCCGATTATAGCTATGATATAGGTAGTTATAGCTGTATGTACAGCTGTCAAAACAGCAGTTTGTAATAACTATATTTACAGCTATATATTTTTGTACGGGTGTATCTATATATATTATCTGTACATACACCAGCTGCGCCACAGACAGAGGATCTGTTTTTGTATGTCTTCCTTCCTCTCTCTCCCTCCCGCTTGCATGCGCACAATAGTACGCCGTGATTACTTTATCTATATCTATACATATAATATAGCTTCTCTCTATCTCTATATATAAAGTAGACAGTCAATCGATCCGAAAAATCACCAGCACAAACGAACCAAATAACAGTCAAGCGGTCACCCATTCGACTATCAACTGTGGCCAACACTGCTTAACTTTCCGTATCGACGAGACTGCAACTCTAACGCTGCACCACCGAGTCGATAGTAAGTATACCAACTGCTGCATGATAAAAGTCGTAATGTGGCTATAATACGGGCTAAGCTAGGCCTTTATTACAGCTAAGGTACTGTCAGGTAAATAATGTCTGACACAAAACATTGCTTGATCTCTTTGAAGTCTTCGAAAAACATAGTAAAAATCGCTTTTTTCTCCTGTTTATCTTTTTGTATGCATATATGTATGTAAAAAAACGTAAAATATTAAATATGTATAATACGACAACTTAATTTTTGAAAACAAGAAAAAACGATGTATCTGAAAAGGGAAGCAGAATTGGCTAAAAATAACTATTTCTACCGGTTTCCTAGAGGGAATCTACATGAGCAAGGTGCACAAATAGAGAGCAGTTAGACTATAAACAAACATAACCTCAATTTTCTTATTTTTCGACGGTATCTGGAAAAGAACAAGTCAAAAAAATTTTTTTATTTAGTATGGCATGTTTGGAAAATTAATACGGACTTTGACAAAATCTTCGAATAATTTTTGTTACAAAATAACCTCCCCAAATCAGAAAAACTTTCGTATCTTAAAAAGAAAGCCAGATAGGCCAAACGAAATTCCACGTATAGGAAATAATTATTGAGGTGCAAAAATATGTTACACAGATTCATACAAATAATCGTAATAATTCTGAAAGTAATAAGTCGTATCTCATAGGCAAAGCGAAGACCTTCATATCCTACGTATAAATTGATTTATTTTTTATTCTCTATAATGTATTATAAGAAAAATTATCATGTGACCAAAACTTATATTCTTTTTATTAATTTTGAAATCAGTAGAAATTAGTTAAGCACGGGTGAATTTTAACATTAAATTATAAGTTCTTATATAAACCAAATAAAATTAAAAATTACAATTTTACAATGGAAAATAGGGTTATGTATATTGTTTTCCTGAAGCTCAATACGATATAGTGGATTATTTTACTTTTATGGTGGCCAAAATTAAAAAAAAATGTTTATTTGACGGATACAAAGATTCCAACAATAATTTATTGTATACATATGATGTCATGTTAAATGCACGAATATTAATTTTAATTAAAAGGAATTTTTGTCTCACATAATGGGCGAAAAGTACCTTTTTTTGGCGCAGTATAGTAAAAATTTTTGTTTCATTCTGCATTATATGACCAACAATTCATACATGTATTACATATTTTATAGCAAACATGGAAGTACGTAGAATGCGTGAATCATAACATAAGTAGTATATTGAGGTGTATGTTTTCTATGCAAGCGCATGCTTGAATACGTAATAATATTGTAACTTTCACTATTTTAATACGGGATTCTTAAAGATCAATTGAAATTTTGATTACTCTAATTTTTACAAACATATATGTGTTAGTGCAACTACCTTCGGACCCCCAATAGTACAGTCAGTAGTGTATCTGACTATCACCCTGGAGACTAAGGTGTAAATCCGAAGAAGATTTGATACCGAAGAGTGGATATCGTAGCCACGGGCGCTACGGGAACAAAAGTTAGATGAGCACATAGGTGGATACAGCAGTTATGGGTATTACGAGCACAGACATGGAAGGGGAGAGTCGCGGGCTAGCCTTCTAGCACAGATATGGGAGGGGAAATCTTCGGCTAGTTTACTAGCAAAGCGATATGCCAGCTCTCGTTCGGCGACTGGCACAGAGGTGTGCTAGCTCCTACACAGAGACTGGCACAATTCCAGAATCCACTCTGTTTACCTACTAGTTGGTTGCTGACGTGCAATAAATAAAATCATCCGTTAGTATAAAAAATCTATTAGCTTCCTCTTGCAGTTTTCAGTTTAGGCGTAACACGTTTTACTAGTACTAGCATGGCAAAATATGTAGTAAAGTTAAGTTATTAATGGAATCTATTATCTGACTATTCCAGACAAAAGATCTCAATAATAAATATTGTAAGAATCGATACGAGAAATATTTATTTTAACACCAAGTGCATACAGTAATGGCTTAGCAAAGTGAAAATTAAAATGTACGGCTCTTGCAGATGATACAAAGACAAAAAAAAAGTAATAGCCCAAGCTCCGAATAGTGCAAAAGCATTTTCTTTGATTTAAAAGGAATTCAAAACATTTTCTTATCTAAATATTTACTTCATTTTGATCTAGCACAACAAATTTTAAACTCAAATATCAATAAAAATTTAGTTCAGTGAAAAATGACGATGGATACAAAATAATTATCAAGTGTTATTTGAGATAAAACAAGGGGTATTTAGGACTTTAGTGTTTAAATTAATAAGATTCTGGTTACCATGGATGCTGACAATTTAAACGTTGAGCCAGTGGATTTGCTATGTTTCTTGAATGGTAAGTCTGGTTTGATTAGAAAAAGAAAAAACTCTGTAACATAGTTTGTTTTTACATTCTTAATCATCATGCTGTACTACAAGAAGAAACTTTTCTTCCACTGAGAAAAAGAAAATATCGTTCCTTGGATCAGGACTGATGAAAAACTGTGTATAATTCACAGAAAAAAGTAACAAAAGCTTAAGACAACAGACTCGGTACCCTTTGCTTCAACTTGGATGGTAAGTGCCTATGATCTAAAACTGTCATCATCATCGAAGCGGTCTGTTTGTACTGAATATTACTTTTTGAAGTACACTAACATCGCTCGTGTAATATAACACGATCGATGTCAAAGGTAAACCAAATCTACTAATCTATGGAAAAAGTGCCAGTTGGGTATAAATTTAGCAACATACAATTACTTACCATGTATTTTGTCTTCAATTTTTAAAGTAAACTTAAGGTCTATAATTGACAGATAATACAAAATTTGTCTTTCCTACAAGTATTTTGTCAGTTGTAAGAGCGTTCTTATTCACTTAACCAAGTCATCACTATGTGTTTAGTATATTCATTTACAATTTTTCCTTCTAACCATGTATTTTGTTCGATATAAGTTACCTATATACTTATAGGTAATCTCTGTATAAAGTAGATGCACGGTGCTGATATGGTTAACTAAATAACTCATAACTTGCAGAGTACTCTTACAAAGTACTAACTTTTACTACTACTTACCTATATTAAAGACGATGTAAATGGGACCATACAACGCAGGTTACAAAAGGATTTATATCTTGTTTATAAAGAATAATGTATTCCTACGCGTACGTGTCTACTAAATATCCATGTTTTATTCTAGTTCTTACATAATCATAGACGCATATTTTGTTTATTAACCGTAATAATTACGAGGATCACAACCTAAAAATAAATCCTAAATGGCAGACTTAGCGAATCTTAAATCGCAGCTACAACCCATACATTTGCTTGGCAATCAAGCTGTTAATTAGACGATATTCCTAAAAAAAACTGACCTGCTTTTTCTGTAATCCAAGATTTTTAATACATTTGTCAAAAACATTTATACTGCTGTGTTAATTATAAGCAACATGACTTGCTAATGACACACTTTACTGTCTAGGTACAAATGAAAAAGAAATTTATTTTCTCTTCCTCGTAAAAAAAAATTTGTATTAACAAAAAAAAGTTTTCTCAAGAACTCGTAGCATATACTTTTTATAATGCTTAAAAAAGTCTTTGATTTTAAAATCTCTCTCTCTTTCTCTCTCTCTCACTCTCTGTGTCTCTCTGTTACTATTCCTCGCTCTCTCTTACTCTCTGTCTCTCTTACTCTTTGTCTCTCTGTCTCTCTCTCTCTCTCTCTCGGTGTGTATGTATATAAACGAAATGGATCATATCTCTTCCTCCTTGCGTGCTCTGCGAGCCAACCCCCTATTTCAAATATTTAAAATTAATTAGAAAAAAAAAATTTTCTTATTTTCTTTTTTTACAATCTTTTAACGAAAAGTCACTTCATCGAAAATTTTACTGTAAGACCGTTTACTAGAAATAACAATAACAGTAGTCAAACATGTACTACTGTTGATTTTATCTACGTATGTAGATTTGTACTAAATATGTATACATATATAGATATATATACTAGTGGCGCTTCGCACGCCAACCCCCAAGAAATATTTGAAACTTAAAAATTTAATGACTTCATATGATTTAAATTTAATATCTACAAAGTAATGGACTTGCTAGATAAATAATTAATTTTTACTTAGTTTATTTACTTTTCTTAATGCTGTTTCTAATATTGAAATATACTTAAAATATACATACATTTTTGTAGAAGAAAAATGTATACATTTGTATAATCGTTTGAATTAAATTATTAGGTAATTGATATTTAACGTTATTATTACATAGCAGCAGTATAATATTTGGCACAAAAAATGAAAGTATGAGACTTTTATGATTATGAAATCAGCGTTTGAAAATATACGACGATTTTTGTAATTATAAAATTTCTAGTATGAAATAAAAGGCTGTCCTGTTCTTCAAAGCTGTAACACTAATTTTTTACCGAAATTCAAGATTTCCAAGATGAATGACAAAGTTACAATATGCATGAAAAACTTTTTAATGCGAGCATTTCTCCCTAGTTCTATTTTTTTTTAATACAAGAATTTGGAAATACACTGCCTTAATAAATGAGTTTCTTTTATGTTTTCACTTGTTAGAAGTCTAATTTTTAAGATGCACTCTATATATAATAAAAAATAAATTTCTTAGAGAAAAATAAAAAATTACAAGGAATGAACTTTGACAAACAAGTAATAGAATTGTTAACGATCAAAAATTCCTTGCCATACGATGTTTATTATATTTACTTGGTTCTCCGAATCATTTTGTATAAATATATTCTCAGGATTTTCATATCATTATACCAATACATAACTATAGTTGTCCATGAAAACAAAGGTCTTTTGAAGTAAAATCTTAATTTATCAAAACTTAAAGCTTGTGATTTATTGATTTTCATGGAGGAAGCTAGAGCTATTAGGAACTACTTTCTGTGTATAATAAACGGTAAAAATGAATTGTTATCCGTATTTACCGTTATTCTTGGAATATAAACTTTTTTACCAAATTTTTCACCGGTTATTATTTCTGCTTTTTAATCATATTTGAATAATTTTTTCATACGTTGTCTTCTTTGTTATATGTCCCCATTGCACAACCCACTGAATTTACTCGAGTTTGTTATTAACATAACAATGGCATCTTCTTTTAAATTTATAACATGTAGCGGTAATCCTTCATGTATATTTTTTAGAGTTTCTATAGAAAAATTTTTTTTTTATTTTCATCAGTGTGATCACTATCTTTATAATTTGCATATTCTATGCTGTAATAAGTATGTTCTTTTCGTTTAGTATATAATTCAAAATTCCTTTCTTTAAATATAATTCTTTTCCTTTAATATAAAACAAAATTTCATTATTTAAAATGTACGAAAGCTCGTTATGAGTTGTTAGAAATAATTTGTTTAGACAGCTATTTATACCATCTCCATCAATTTGTTTACAAACATCATCGGATTTCCATCCCTGTGGAATTTCGAAAGAGTTTATTGTTCCATCTCCAATATTCATTAACAATAATAAAAATTTTTAATCTGTACACCGCATATAATTTTTCAATTTCATAATTTTAAAGTGTTTCCATTGAAATGAATACTTTATAGTTTCACTAATTATAGAACTTTTACATGCATGCCTTATCACTGAAAGTATTTGTCTAAAACTGCTTCCTAAAATAAATAATTTTCCACCAAATGGAATATTATTATCACATACATCTTTAAAACTTTTATCCACTATTTTCAAAGTTTTTTTAAAGATCATTCAACCTCTGTCCCAAATAATTATACTTATTTGTCATACTTTTTTTTTAATCAGCTTCGTATTCTAAAAAAGAACTTTCAATATTATTCAAATCTAATAATCATCAAAACGTACTATTTCTCATTCTTTAAGGTAATAAAGTTAAAGCAATTCTTGTCTGAGCCATGGATATAACCTTTAAAAAAAAAAAAAAATAAAAAATAAATGTTTTGTGTAAAAATATTTTACAGAACCGTCTCGACCATCAGTAAAATATAATTTTGTATCACTGTAAGATTTTGTAAGACAGTCGACCCTAACGCCATCTCCCTCATGGGTACGGTACTAACGTTGAAAGTGAAAACAAGTCTAGACCTAGCCCGACCTTCTATACATGAAGGAATGTGTCTGTTTTTATATTCTCTGGTACAACTCTTTACAATCTCAATTATTTGTTCTCAATTATAGATTGTAAATATGTAAAGTTTGTACAGTAAACTTTGTACGTTGATAGCTTGCACATCTGAATTGACTTTAATAACATTGTAAGCTGTACTAGTTCAGGTACTTTGCTAAACCAGTTGGGCTACTACGGTGAGGTTATAATCATACCTTGATGGATGTATCACTACTATCTATAGATATAATTTAACTGCTTTTGGATGTATACATTATGTTTGATCAAGAACACACAAGTTTTCTCGATTAAAGTAGTGCAAACTAATTTAAAAGATCATTCATTATCTATCTGTAAAGATTTCTATTCCAGTTCAAACTTTTTACAATAAACAAAACTTGTTGGGTTTAATTAAGCAGACAGGCTGTTTTATTTTTCAAAATCAACAAATTTTTCAAATATCAATAATATATCTTGTTTGCATTTTGTTCACCACGATAGCCAGTATACTATTATACTAGCTATTGAATCAGTACTTATCAATAATACAGATACCGTATGGATATATGAGAACCACTGGATTCGTCCCGTCCAGACTTATTGAAAAACTTTTTAAACAGATAGTTGTAGCCCCATGTCACTTAGACATTATATGCAAGATAACTTCTCGATTACGGGAAAAATAGTAAAAACAGTGTACGTCTGTGAATATCCGGCTCTTCGGTAGGTCAAGTAGTAGAGCAACTGTCTAGTTAACAGGAGGTTTTGTGTTCGATTCGCACCCGGGGAAGATATTTTTCTCATTCCTATTTATTTCTTACAAAAATTTCTTGAAAAAGAAATTATATGGCTTAGTATTATGAATCTTTAGTACACTGGATATTGAGAAAGGGCATGTATGGAGGATACAAAGTGCTTGTATAAAAAGTGCCGCCATCTATACATGTACACCTCTTTACACAATAATGAATATGTATCAATATTCGCTTGTACACCTATTGGTCGTATTAAATTTATAGGGTACATCATTTACACTTTGATAAATTATCCATCCGAGGTTTTGCTGCAAATATCTCGTAAACCATAAATCATTGAGAAAAAACAAACATAACAGTGTGTCGTGCAAAAAATTTATTATTAATTCATCAGCCAATCAATGATTTCTATTGATAATTTGTGATTTTGCGCGTATACAATAAACTTTAAACTACTTCAAATTCATCTTATTCACTTTTTATTTCGTTTTGAAAATATTATTGTTTAACAACTGCACATGACATAAGAATTATATTAATAGGAGTAACAAGTTAGACAATTGGATTGATAACAATGTCACTACAGATAGCTTTCTTTGCCAATTGTTTCCTTTTTGCTCAAAAATAGGCGGGTAGATGAAGCCTAAAAAAATGTTCAAGAAGGAATTTCCGGCGACTACAATAAAAATTGTTGGAATCGCTTCACATTGTGATCAAAATATAAAAAAAATAGTTTTGGGCATAATCATGCCAGCTTTTCAAGTTATTAAGCAAACAATGAAAATTAACCTGATTTTTTAATGAAACTTCCTTAATAACTTTTTTTGGGCCATCGTATTGGAACAATATCCAAAAATTATTTGATCGTTATTTAATTATTATTGAATGATGCCACGGCTGGATTATCTAAGACTATATTTCACGAAATTACTTAACAAAAAGTACAAAATTCACTAAAATTCAAATTTTGTGAGGTTATTGACTTTTACATTTTTAGTAAAAATTCTAAAAATTTTGAATTCGATATCTTTTAAGGGGTTCCGTTATCACGCGCAAAGGTTTTAATCTTACATTAAAAATGACTTCACAAGACAATTATTAATTAAAAAATAAAATTAGCTACCATAAACTACACGGCTAGATAAAATTTTTAAAATGGATTTCGTTATGAATTCTAAAAACTTCGATATGAAAGAAAAAAACAATTTTTTTTTAATTTTGATCCAGATTTTTTTGTTTTGCAACATATACAAATCGATATAACTCTTACATTTTATAATTTATCGTGCTGCAACCATTTTTATTTGACAGAGTACATTTTCCACGAATGGATAAAAAAAGTTATCGCAATTTAAAAAAAAAAAAAAGTTGCAACCGAATAAGAAATAAAAGATTGGATGAATAGAAAATTTTTTCTCCAACACGCTGTTATTTTTATTTTTGCTCTATCTTCTAAACTTTACAAGGCATTCGCAACAAAATCTTTAAAGACTATTTTATCAAAGTTTAAACAAACGTACACTGTTTTTACTATTTTTCCGATGAGTTATCTTGCATATAATATCTAAAAAGTGACATTGGGTTGCAACTATCTGTTCAAAAAGATTTTCGATCAGTCTGTATCCTTTTGCAGCGACCTTTCTGCTTGACGGTACTTTATTACTATTCTATGTAGCTATGTCACTGCTTATACAACGCTGCTCAAAACCAAACTGATCATACATCACAACTTATATTTGAAAATAACAAGATTCTAATTATGATGCTAAAGTAATTAAAAGATAAAACACAAAAATTGGATACTACTTAGTTTTAGTTTGTACTTGTGTCAGAAATCCTTCAAGTCTGCATATTTTTTAATTTCTTTTTTTTAAAAAGCTGCTCATTGCACTTATAATAGAAGTAGCCACTTGCAATACTAAAAAAAATAGCTTTGCTACCTTGGTATGAAATTGTGGATATTACACATATGTATGTACGGGTATACTATGTGACGTGTAAGATATTTGCTCTGTAAATTTAAACAATTAACTACGATATTGCATCCGTCATCTTAAATTTTAAAATTGTAACCACGGATTCGTAATTAGAGACCCCAATAACCCCAGAGCATGATTGTTTGTGGTGATTCGGATACTTAATAATATGTCGGTTCATCATATTTTATCCGCCATCTTGAATTCGCAAATCATGATCCCAGATTCGTTATCAGCGACCTCGAATAAATTTTAGTAGGGATTTAAGTCTAGATCAAAGCACTTGATCAGATTTTGGTCCACCATATTAAATCCACCATCTTAAATTCAATTATGACAATGCAATCATCATAATATATCTTAGAGTATAATACAAAATAATTATTGCCCAATTTCACTCCGTTAAATAAGACTTATCCATTAAAATAAATTTGTTTTTTCGCAGGTTTTGCTCATTTTTAACATTTGAGGTTAGGTCAATAAAATGTAGAACCGGAAATTTAAAATTGGCCTCAACAGATATCATGTAAATCATTTCACCTTGACAATAAAAAAAAAATCATCTAAATACGTCAAAAATTGTGGTCCTTAAATAATTTTAAACAAAAAAAGTCAGTTTGGACCCACTGTGCGATGTGGCAACATGAGTGGAGTCAGTCTAGTGTGGGTAGGTGGACGCTCCGGTAAATACTACATCTGCGTCCATGACTGGGAAGAGGACTCGAGGAGGTTTACTACTATCTCACCCAATTCCCCTCCGTGCATGGCCAGTTCAATGCATATCTCCATCGCATGGCGTTGATAGCATCACCCAGATGCACTTACTGACCTGCGTTACATAATACCGTCGAATATACGTTTTTCATGTGTAAGAGATGATATCGTGAGCGCTAGCAGCTGATGGACGAACTTGGCGTGGCATTCTCTCCTGGAACCATCATCCCTGAGATGCTACGCACCGAAGAGAGATGGAGGGCAGTGGATGGCTTCGTCGGGTCGTTTGGCGTGAGCAAGAAGAGGGGCGAGCTGCAACGCAGGAAGCAGGGGTCTCTGAGTAGGCTGTCAGAGGTGATCAAGGCTAAAAGGCAAGTAAACAGCCTACAAAAAAGCGCTAGACATAGGTGCCAGTAGCAGTAGTTTTTTTTTTTTTTTTTGTGGAGGAAGGGGAAATGCATTGAGGCACACCGCAGGGACAGCTGTAGTGTGGGACTCGGTGGATTTTTTTTATTAGACCACCCATACCCACTAAATCCCCTCGCATGCCACGTGGCTTTTGATCCACCCCGGAACCGCGTTAGCATTACTTCAGGGTGGAGCCACCAGGGAGACCATCGCATCTCACAGCATTAACGAGCTAACTCGCCACCATTTTCTAGAGGTGCTGATGCTCTCGAGTCCTGAAAAGGACTCGGGGTCCCTGAGGACCAGCATCTTGTCTAGCGCTCCATAGTAGGCCACCTATTTAGGCAGCACCACTATAAGCTTAATGCTTTCCCTTGCTGATAGGTAAAAAGTACCTAGCGCAGCGTGGGTCCACATGAGTCTGTCTTTCAACTCCAGGCCTTTTGGCCTTATTCTGATCCTGCTTAGGCCTTACCCCTGGCCTCTTTCAGGGCTTTTCTAAATGAAGGGCAGCTCCTGCTGCCTGTTTCGTGCTTGTTGTCCGTTGTTGGGCAAAGGAAGCACCGTGCTGGGCCTGGACACTCTTTCTTCCGGTGGTTTGAGCTTCCACACCGGAAGCACAGCTTGGATCTGTTTTCGTTCTCACAGTTGCCCGAGACGTGTCCATATCCCAGGCAACATCTTGTTACTTCGATTCTTCTTCGAATTCGGCAGCTCACAAAGCTAACTCGTAACCTGCCTTCCTGTTCTACATGTCTGGCAGATGCTTCGTCCACCTTTATTAAAGCCAGTCTCTGTCCTCTGGCATTTGGCTTCAAGAGAGCAACTTCTGGCTCCTGGCTCTGATGTCCTAAAGTCCTAGCGAAGGCCTCTTTGACCTCATCTTCCTCTACAATGGCATCCAGGTCTCGGACCTCTAATGTCACTTTTCTGTCGCTTAATTTGACAGTACCCTGTCCGGCTACCGACTTTTCAATTTGCTGTGAGAATGCAGCAGCATTCTCTACACCTTTGGCTTTAATAAGTATGTCTTCTTTTTTTGTAGTGACAACACTTTGGACTGCCACTTTAGTCTTATCGGGGTCAAAGTTCGCCTTCATCGTCCTCAGCACCGTTGCAAAGGTCTGTCCTTTATTCATCTTCACTACTACTGTTGTTGTGGCGTCCAATCTTTTCTTCCAGCTTGTTTTGTCATTCAGTGGAATTTCTTCTTGTTTGCCACTGCCTGTTTTCTCTTTCTTTAAAGACATAGCCTGCTGGCGTTTCTCAGGGCTGTCCGTAGGGCTTCTGTTTCTCTTACTTCGTTCTATTTTTTTTAAGGCAGTGTTCAGGGTTCGTTTCTGTACATGCCGTCGGAAATTATCTTGCCTTTTTTCCCTCCACTGCAGGGATTCAAATGACCACTTCCAAGCGTTGGTACACAAATCTTCTTTAGTAAGACATCCTTTTCTTAGCACCTCTGCCTCTTGAACATGCTTAAGCGCCGCTTTGAGCCCATTTTTAACAGCGTTTGCTGTGTTGCCGTTCTTATCATTAATTAGTTGTAGCGTCTCTGCAATGTCATTCGTTGCTGATTGGACTTTATCAGCAACTTGCTGTCGCTTTACTCCGAGCCTAGTGACACTTTCTTCTAAAGAGGCAAGCTCTTCCTGGGTCTGGTGGCTAAATACCGATACGTTGCTAACCTTGGTGTCGTTAGTGCCTATACTCGACAGGCTTACTCTTCGTCCTTTGTCTGTAAGGAAAAGCCATGGAACATTTAGCAGTCCCTGTTGGCCATAAGACACGTCTTTGTGGCCCCCATTCCAGAATCCGTGGGGCCTGCGTCAGCCACCCAGGCTTTCACCGGATCGGAACTGCCGGCGAATTCCCTCAGGGAGTTACCGCCTGGGGTACTCGTTTTGCATCGACGTTTTTCATATTGGCATCTCTTTTAATATCGTACTGACCCGCAAAGGCCAGCACTACCTTTTTTTTTTTTTTTCTAGAAATAAGTATTTGGAAAGGGTTAAAACCAGGGCAGCAGCCCTCTCTGTTACCACAGAAAACCGCTACTTGCTCGGGCCGGCCGGGAGTCGCCACTCTCTCTCAGTCCCACCCACGGAGACTGCCCTGGCGTTGAGTAACTAGTGTTAGAATGGTGTTCATGTGTAATGTATGTATTTGTTGGTATACAACGTTCATCCCAGCGAGAGGAGCGGCAAGTGTACAGTCCCAAGACCGCGCAGACAATCCAACAAAACGGGCTGGCATAAGGCACTAAGGTGCCGCCATATAGCCTCCTCAGTGGTAGTAAGCCTAGATTAGTCGGCCCACCACGTCTTTTTTGTTTATGAGGCGTACAGCCATATCAGATGTGGTTACCCAGACTTACCTGGGCCTCATCATCTGGCTTCACCAGCCGCCAGGCCTCCAACGCAAGCCTAAAAAAGGACCCGCCACACGCAACCCAGAACAATCAGTAAGTGTCCCTGTGTTTGTTTAGTAAGGGTGTGTGATGCATGTATCTGAGAAGAATGTTTTAACGGCCGCTTACTTCTATACACGACAGGTGCTAGTTTTTGTTGGCCCACATCAAGCAACAGAGTGCCACCTACAGAAGCAGCAAAAAGCGAAGAACAAGGAGCACAAGCAGAGCCAACCCATGCATCCACACCGATGGAGGCATGGGGCATTAGTTTTCCGTCCACATCGCCGCAGATACACACGCCAACGCCACACACGCCCCCCGATCCACGCCCCCGACCACCACCACAGAGAGCTACCCCAGCTGCTCATCGTCACCTCACATTTTAAGAGGATGCCCCTATCCACCACCCGGGGGAGCGCCCGGTTTGGAGAAACTAGCGAAAACCCCCCCTAGGGAGTAGTAGTAGTAGTAGTAGTAGTAGTAGTAGTAGTAGTAGTAGTAGTAGTAGTAGTAGTAGTAGTAGTAGTAGTAGTAGTAGTAGTAGTAGTAGTAGTAGTGGTAGTGGTAGTGGTAGTGGTAGTGGTAGTAGTAGTGGTAGTGGTAGCAGTAGTAGCAGTAGTAGCAGTAGTAGCAGTAGTAGCAAGAGCAGCAGCAGCAGCAGCAATAGTATTAAGATTTTACGTATACCCAATGCAAGGACTTTGAGTACCCTATGTCCCTTATTTCTACCTTTCTTGTTCTTTTTTCCGTAATGACCCTACATTCCGCCAAATTATTGAGTCTTTCGTGCAAGCCCCTTGCAAATTTCCCTTTAGACGACTTAGACATTTTTTTACTGGGCTCTATTTACAGGTAGCTCTGATTGCCGTAAGCACACTCCGGCTATTATCAAGCTTAATAGAAAGATGTTTTTCAATAAATCATTTAATTTTCTGTACCAACCTTTGTAAAATCAATCATGTTTTTACCCAATCAATTGGCCAGGTGTTAAATTTTCTTCGAAAAAGTAGCCTTTAAAGATCCATACATGGCTAGAAAAAATCCACTATTTGTTTTTAAGATTCGGATTAGTGATAGTTCGGCATCCTAGGTACACATCCCATCAAAAAAGCCCAAGAAACAATCTTAATAGTTTTCATGGGCTTCGAACCTACAATCCCTTGAGTTTCTCCAGTTAGGAGGCCAGCATGCTAACCACTAAGCCGTTGAAGCTCTTATAATTTTCTGTTATATATAAGTTAGTTCGTGAGGATAAATAAAAACCTCTACATTATTGGCCTTCCAATTTCAGACGTTTTGCAATATTCTAAATATTAAAGTTAGTATATAAGTGTAGAAAATTACTTTCAGTGATGAAATTAAAAAAAAAGTTATAAATAGGCATTGAAAAAAATATTCTTGTATATTTGAAGTAGCTATTAAATTTACACTACTTCTATTTTGACTTTAATATTCTTTACAAAGTTTTTTGTATTATTTCAACTTTCAAAGTCATACTAAAAAAATTTAGTACTTAACTGAATTTAAAAAGTGGGGAGTAAGCCTGCGGTGCGCCCAGGAAGCGAAAGCCCACTAGTATGTACGTATTTATGTACATACACACTATTTTGTTAGTGCGGGTATGTGTGTGCTGAAGTTAATTCTGCACGGTGCACTTCTGCCGTAAATAGTATAACAGTTTACACACAATACATCGCGCGACGTTTTGGCAACTGGTAAATTGCCCTCATTGGGCTTAATTGAAAATAAATAATAATCAATACTTTCGGTCGTTACTTGATGAATAAATAAATAAATACACTATTAGTTAAAACAAGATTTTTCGCAGTGCACATAGTAAATTTCACAACATAACTTTGTAACTAAAAATAAAACAATGCAAAAGAATGATGTAGCCAATAACCTAATGACAAGAAAGTTTAACAAGTAATATTAGGAAAGGAGTAGTACTGTTTCCATCGCCAGTCAAAAGTACAATAAATGCTGATATGACAGTTATATGTGCGAAACGGTTAGAACAACTTATAAATCGTTCGATTTATTTTGAAATTTATGTTGGTACACATGGTTTAGATGTCTCGTATCCTCCTGTCGATTGATAGTATTCTTAGTATTCATGAAGAAAAACATTTCAGATTTAAGGCGTTTTTTTCTATTAAGTACGTAGTCTGATATGATTCCAACCATACTACAACTCTTCAATAATTATGACGAGAAAATTAAATTTACTCACGAAATGGAAAGTAACTGTAAAATTAATTTTCTGTATTTAACTTTTATAAAACATAATAATAAAATACTCATTGATTGATATAAAAAACCTACTTCTAGCAATAGAACTATTCATTTTCTCTCTAATGATCCAGCAAAGCCCAAAAGAAACATTGTATACAATTTAATAGATAAAGCGGTAGTATTATTAAATCCAATATTCCACAGAAGATATTTTCAAATTGTGAAAAGTATACTATGCGAGAACGACTATCCACTACCTTTTATCAGTAAATATAGAAATAAACGCCTTTTTTTTATTAAACAACAAAATAATCTTGAAGCTTTACATAGCAATCCAGTTTATACTGATATTCATAGCAAACAAATGAATTTTCCATCCACACCTTTTTATGAAAAATTATTCTACAAAACAAAATCTTTTTTTTTTAATTTTTAAAAATTCCATGTAAAACTGGTCCATTAGCAACTAATAGTTTTTCCCGCATAGTGACTTTAGGAAAAGATAAAGTAAAAAAGGTGGATAAGTGTGGTGTTGTATATGGTCTTTAAGTGTCAAAATTGCAAAGCCACGTACATTGGTGAATCCAAGAGACAGTTAAAGACACGTATTGATGAACATAAGAAAGGCCATGATTTTAATTCGGTATTTTCAGTGCATGCTTCCGAATTCAATCATAATTTTAATTTCAATAGAGTTAAAATTTTAGACTTTGAACCTAATAGAGAAAAATGTCTTGTATCTGAAATGCTTTTCATTATGAATACTAAGAATACTATCAATCGACACGAGGATACAGAACATCTAAACCACGTATACAAACATACATTTCGAAATAAATCGAACGATTTATAAGTTGTTCTAACCGTTTCGCACATACAACTGTCTTATCAGCACACTGAGAACATATTGGGGCTTGCGCAGCACAAGTGGTAGGGCTGCCGCTGCCTTACTCCTACTAAAGCAGAAGACGCATGAGAATAGTGCGGCAGCTGTGCTGGACAAGTCTCCTGGTGCACACGTTGAGCCAGGAGTATGGTGCAACAATGACACTTTTGATAAGGTAGTTGAATATTGTTATATTAAACAAGCATAAGGCTATAATTCATAAAGCTGCTCTTAATGTTAATTGTATGTTTTATTTTATGCTGATAACTTTTATTGCAACTAGTGCATCAAAAAGTTTATTTACATCTTTAGAGGCTACTTTTTTTTGCTAATTTTCTGTCTCTCTTTTTTTCTTTTATTTTTTAGCTAAAATCAATGAATATTGTTAATTAAGTAGGTAATTACATACTAAAGAATTCTACGACTGCTCACTTTTGAGGTTATGTGGACGATTTATTACTGTATGTCAATGATTAACTTACTATGAAGCTGGATATCAATTACAATAACTTCAAAACTAACTAAATTACACTGTATTCACTTTCACATTACAGAATAAATGATTTGCAAGTAAAACCAACGCAACTTTGCTGTGTCTCACTTATCGGGCCAAAGGCATAAAGATGAAGTGTACGTATATACGGTACATGCATGCTTTACCATTAACCGGGACCTTAAAGTTTTAGATGTACGTATTCTGAGACATGGTTATAAATAAAAAATCCGCATTAAAAATACTGATCTTTGTTTTTAAACATACTTGAGAATACCTAAATTTGTGGAAAAAAAAAACATATCTTGACAAAAAATTCACTTTAATTAAGAAAAAATACAGTAAAGTAAAAGTCGAAATAGGCGCAGATTCGTATATCCCCTAGTACTATAATGGCAGAGTTGCAATAAACATTTTTTTTTTAATATTCTGTACATTCTATAGTCTTGAAAATAAGATATATAATAAATGTTTTTATGTATAATTTAATGAAATTTTTTTACAATGCTATGTATTCTCCATTATTTAAATATTAATTAATTTCAAAACATCCCATTAATAGGGACGTTGTCTCACAATCGGGACATTACCTTATTGAGGTTAGATAAAAATCCGTCTGTCATGAACACTCACATATTGGTGCACAAATGTATGAATTAATTACAAATTATAAGCGGTAATTAAGTCATGACTGACGTATATACTAACATGCGCATTAAAACAAAGATTCTGAAACATGAGTAACTATAGCGTCAGTTATCCCGTAATACTAGATCACTGCCACCCAACTCTAGAGTGTGAGCCTCCCTGACTTGTGCAGCTGCTGCACAAGTGACTGAGGTAATAACTATATGGGCACTTTGTGCATTGTATGCACATGCAATGGCAAAGGATGCCCCAATTTTTTTTCAGTACACTTATTGTACTTTTGACTGGCGATGGAAGCAGTACTACTTCTTGCCTAATATTACTTGTTAAACTTTTTTGTCATAAGGTAATTTGCTACATCATTCTTTTGCATTGTTTTCTTTATAGTTGTTTGTAGTAAAGTTATTTTGTGGAATTTTTATGTGCACTGCGAAAAATCTTGTTTTAACTAATAGTGTATTTATTTATTTTCAATAAAGCCTGATAAGGGCAGCACTTCAGTTGCTGAAACGTCGCACGACATTTCTTGTGTCCCCAAGAGATCAAATACAATAAGATTGATATCATGGAAGGCGATACAAGAAATAATTACATACCAGTTCACATCATACATTTATGTACGTATATTGATACATAAAGAGTACCCATGCTCGAGAAAGCAGACTAGAGTTCTGGGGAGAGAGCCGGGAAGAGTAACTATGTAGTGGGAGAAGAAAGAAAAAGGTACACAGCGACTATTAGTATATATATATATATACCTTTGTGTGCATATCGCTCGTTGTTGATCTATATATTACATGTTGCTTAAATCCGTCGGAATTTTTCTTTTAACCGCTCCGATAGAGAACCATAAAAATGTTATATAAGCTTCGCTTTTACTACCATTTAAACAATTTTTTGCACTCAATCTATATTTACGACCAAAGCAGTACAAAATTGAACTGTCAACTGGTACAATTATTATATCGCATGTATATTATACATTATCGTTCACATCTATTAGAAAATTAGAATAAGAGGAAAAGCCAAAGGAAAAGACTTGAACTTGATTCTTTCTTGACCACTAGCTGAATTAATCAGTACGGAGTGCTAGTCATGTCAACCGTAGACAAACATGACCAATACTTGCTTCTTATGCTCTTACTTATTATAAGAAAATAAAAAAATTTTTGTGAAAATCAAGGAAAATTTATGTCATTTTATTCTAATTATCTTATAGTATTACGGATTATAATCGAGACAACGCTAGAATTTATGTATTAATGAACACCAGCTGATATGAGCCATTTGTTGATGACTTATATAATTCTTCCCTGTGACTTCTCTTAACATACTTGTTTAATTTTGGCTCATTTATTTGCTTGGGAAATAAGTAGCCTTGTTATAAATATTTTAAAAAAACGCATGAACCACTTGCAGTTAGGAAAAAGCCACAAGGCATAAAAAATCCCGTTTGTTGACACCTCAGGAATCAGAATTACAGTGAATGGAGGTAACACAAAGAGACGTCACACAGAGCACAATGGCCGCTGCCATGCACGCAAGCATACGCCGATCACACACGTCTTTGATACAAGAAATTAAATCATAGATATACGATTCTACGCAACATTGAATTGATAATAAGGCCACGTTGGTGGCATGATAAATTCGTCGGAACTTTGATTTATTGCACGTTGTACAATTGTTTCACAAGAAAACGGTTTGACGCGAGGGAGTTTACAAGAAAATGGTCTGACGCGAAGGAGCTTACAAGAAAACGGTTTGACGCAAGGGAGCTCCGCACGCTGTTCGAGTTAGTCGACTACTGCCCGTTAAAGTCAACCTAGCAATTGAGCTAAGCGATAGTGGCGTAGTGCCGATAGGTGCTGCCACCACGCTAGGTTTTTGGGTCTTAGCTCCCAGCAGACATGCGCACAAACATGCGTTCGTTTGCGCACACAGGCGCTAATATAACATTAGAACCGAGACACAATATGTCATACGTATGTTGTATACATATATTTATGTATTGCGACGCAACATACTGCCAGCCGTGACTGTAAGACTAGGTTGAATCACAACAGTTGAGCAGAGTTAGATTTAACTTAAATTTACCTTGACCAGAGTCAAATTAATTTGGCTGTATTTATCTTTGGAAGATTTACAATTAGAATCAGTTTTTGTTGGAAGGACTGTTCTATTGATCAGTACATATATCACAATTCGATTGATTAATTTGATTGATATATCTAACTATGGCACACAGCGCAACCTACACACTAGAATAATGCCTTAAATCTAATGAATAATCGATTAACCTACATGACGCCATCAAAAAGTTGTTTCTTACATTACTATTATCTAAAATTGTTATTTAACTAGCAACAATCTATAGCATTCAAAGATCTTTAGGAGGGAGTTGAGGTTCTAACGAAACTTTACTCTCCTGATCTATAGGTAGCATGCAAAGTCGAGTGATATTCCTCTTATAGATCCCTGAAGCCATCTTTACAGATGCTACACGAGCAATTCCATCACTTCCAGGACGGATCTCTATGACGACACCCAGTAGCCATCTTGCACACGCAGGGTTGTCTTTCATTGACACGACCACTAAGCTGGGTGTCAAAGTAGCGGTAGAGGTCAGCCATTTTTGACGAGTTTGTAGTTCGTGCAAATATTCTTTATGCCATCTTTTCCAAAAGTCTTGTCGAATCTTGGAAATGAGTTGATAAGTGGTCAGGTGGTTGTCTGGAACTGAAGCAAAATTTTGTTCGGGTAAGAAATTGAATGGACGTCCAATTAAGATGTACGCAGGTGTTAGCGCTAGTGAATCGTTAGGATCGGCAGAAATCGCGCATAACGGTCGAGAATTTAAAATAGCCGCGATTTCTTTCAACAATGTGTCTAATTGCTCATACGTGAGCTTCTGATCCTTCATGACGCGATTTAAATGGTGCTTAAAGCTTTTGACTGTGCCCTCCCATAAACCGCCGAAATGTGGGGAAAGAGGTGGATTAAAGTTACATTCAATCTGTTTGGACGCGGCAAAGTCCTGAATAGCGTCCTTGAATTCCTGCGTTATATGTAGATCGTAAATTTATTATGAGAGTTCATTATTCGCCCCCACAAAATTAGTTCCATTGTCAGAATACATAATTTCTGGTTTACTGCGTATACTAATGAATATACGAAAACAGTTACAAAAAACCCTCAGGAGAGAGATCGCATACTACTTCAATATGGGTTGCTTTGGTCGCCATGCATACAAAAACGCACCCATAAGTCCTAATAAAACTTCGATTGCGCTCTTTTTTTTCCTTGATTAAAATCGAACCAAAGAAGTCTAGTTGATCTAGTTTTACAGCGTTACATGCAGCGGTGTTGTTGAATCCGTTCGCCATTGATCCTCCGGCTACTATCCAACCGAAAGACGTCTTTTGAGGAGTTATCTGAGAATTTTCGCCTTTCAATTTCATTTTACCTACAGCAAGAGATAGAATAGTGGGCCCTGAAGCTAATAAAACGTCAATGGACTTAGATATATGAAATTGAGGATCGGCTAACTTAAGGTTTTTAGGGATATTTAATTGTTTTCTAGGAAAACGTTTCACTAGGCACCCTGTCTGCCATTTTAGGCACAATCAAAAAATTCAATTGATTTCTAGTGTTATTGTAATTGGAGTAAAAAATAGCTCTTGTATATTTTTCTGAGACAGTGTTCGCATCGTCAACTGCTCCAATGTTTACAAAGCATTGTTTAGTAGGTAATTGTAATCGATTGAGAAAACTTTGAGTCATTAAATTTGCATTTGAACAAGAATCTAGTAATACACGTGCCATGAAACTATCTCCCTTTTTAGATTGAAAACTTAAAGCTGCGGTAGTCATAAGTTGAGATTCTGGAAGATACATGTTAGAAGCATAAGATTGACACGACATCAGTCATGAATTTGTTGCCCCAGAAGATGTTTACTTAGCGACATGAGAATTCTCTGTTTTCGGGCCCTTAAATTTTTTGTCAGCGTGAAGAAGGGTATGATGATCTCTCTGACATTTTTTGCACCTCTTTTTGCTAGCATAAGGGAGAGGGTGAGCATACAGGCAATTTTTACACAATTTATGAATTTTGACTAGATCCCATTTATCTTTTACTTCGAGTTCATTAAATGCTGGGCATTTAAAAAGTCTGTGGGCTTGACTACATCGAAGACACGCATTGGTTGCAAGTGTAGATGTAGTGACGAGAGAGCGCAAGTTAGTTTTTCGAAATTTAGACGGAACAGTGGTAATATTTTTTTCCCGCCCTCTTCTGTAATGGATGTCCTCGTTGAGGCAGTTTTTCCATCTCGCGTTGTTTGAAAATGGAATCCTGAATGAAGGTGTATAGAGCATCTAACTTGGGCATTTCACTGCTCGATAGTCGATCTACCCATCGTGACAATATACCTGCCGGTAAGCATCTTTCAAGAATGCGTACAATGAATTCGTCACCTACTGTAATTTGCATAGCCTTCAACATACTGACATGTTGACGGACTGTGTACATCAATTTTGAAGTGGTTTTGGCATTCGGTTTTTCGATCAGAGACAAATTTAAGAGGGCATCAAAATGTTCGTTGATAATGACGCGCCGTTGATCGTAAGCTCTGCATAATGCTTCCCGTGCTAAAACAGTTTTTGTCGCTGGGTCGAAATTCATCGATTACGATTGCAGCTAGGCCTTGAACCGCGTCCTTTAGTTAAGATAATTTAACGCACCCTGCTATCCCTGGATGATCGTGTATCAGGGCTTGAAAGTTTGCTTTCCAAGCAACCCAATTTTCATGGTTGCCATCGAATTTTGGGACAGGAATCGGCGAAAGTTTTGGCACGTCGACTCGCTCGGTGAAGGTTAAAGTGCTATTGAACGCAGTCAAATTTGCTAGTGGGTGAGGTAAGGGTGTTTTTGATTTTTGCACTCGAGTGGCAAGACTACAGTACGCAGTCTCGAGCTCGCTAAATGCAACGATGTTGGGATAGTCATTTTGAAGTATAGCTAACTCTTCGTGATTATAAACAAATTCATGCTAAATATTGTTAATTTTATTTAATCGTAGCTCAGCATTTACTATATCTGGCAATTTCTTATCTAAAAAGGCTTGAAGAACCTTGATTGCTCTATCCAAAGAATTAAATTTTTGTGCTCTACGCGTTACCCGCTTTTCAATCTCAGTGGTCATTTTTAAAGGGATTGATTTAGTATCACACTAATTGCCGTTTAATAATGCACTATAACGAATTCTGCAAGGGTGTGTTTATGTAAACAAGAAACAAACTTCTCTGTAAATTTTCAAAGACGAATTGGATGGCTCGCTGCGAGTAAATCCCCCTGGTCCGACGTGATGGCTATACTGTAACTGCTAACCTGCGTCGTTGATGAGCGCTGTTGTATCTTGCGTAAAGTTAGAGCTAACGCAAGAAGCAGAAAATCAAGATGGCGGCGCCTTGTCGTGCGCGTTTCTTTCTTCTTTAATGTACACAATATCACACTTGCACTCGTGTGACGTCACTTGTTTGGCGAACAAACAAAAGAGGTAGAGTTTCTACCTCACAGGAGGTACCATGATTAATTTTGGCTCATTTATTTGTTTGGGAAATAAATAGCCTTGTTATGAATAAAAAAAAAAAAAAAACGCATGGATCTCTTTCAGTTGGGCAAAAGCCACAAGGCATAAAAAACCCCGTTTATTGACGAACTCAGGAATCAGAATTACAGTGAATGGAGGTAACACAAAGAGACGTCACACAGAGCACAGTGGCCGCTGCCATGCACGCAAGCATACGCCGATCACACACGTCTTTGATACAAGAAATTAAATCACAGATATACGATACTACGCAACATTGAATTGACAATAAGGCCACGTTGGTGGTATGATAAATTCGTTGGAACTTTGATTTATTGCACGTTGTACGATTGTTTCATAAGAAAACAGTTTGATGCGAGGGAGTTTACAAGAAAACGGTTTGACGCGAGGGAGCTCTGCACGCTGTTCGAGTTAGTCGACTACTGCCCGTTGAAATCAACCGAGCAGTTAAGCTAAGCGATAGTGGTGCAGTGCCGATAGGTGCTGCCACCACGCTAGGTTTTTGGGTCCTAGCTCCCAGCAGACATGTGCACAAACATGCTTTTGTTTGCGCACACAGGCGCTAAAATAACATTAGAACCGAGACACAATATGTCATACGTATGTTGTATATATATTTATATATTGTTTCAATCTTGCAGATACATAATAAGTAAGTGCGTATAGAATAAGTATCAGTCGTTTTCGTCTACGGCTAATATCACTAGTATGCCGTATTGATGAGTTCAGCTAGTGGTCGAGAATAAAATGAATTTAATTCCTTTACTTTAAATTTTTTTCCCCCCTAATTATTCAATGCACGCTCATGGTGAGGGGTAGTACCCATTCATGCACAATTGATTCAAGCAAAAGCCTTACTCTATTGCTCATAGTGTGATAAATATACTATTAAATAGTTTGAACCTTAACTCATTTCCCTTAAATTATACGTGAAAAGTCAAATGCATAGCTTACAACTGTTTATTTTAATGTTTTTTTTGTTGTTGTGTTATATTTTATGTCATTAGTGAAGTTACATTTGTGCGGCTTAAGTAAATACAAGCAAAGTAAAGTAACAATCATCAATCTTTTCAGCATACATCAATCACAATAGAAAATGAACTATTTTAATGCACTACAAAGTATTTTTATTTATTTACAGGCTTATAGATGGATCATCGATTCAAGAGATACTAAAACATCAGATAGATTAACAAAACTTAAAAACCCATACTCTTTATATCGCTGCCATACTATTATGAACTGTACGCGCACTTGCCCAAAGGTAAAAATTATGAATTCCCATTACTATTTGCAATAAAAATTATTGTTAATTTTTTATTTTATTTTTTTGCTTTTTCATTTTTGTTTCTGCTATTATGAAATCTCTATATACAAGCTTCTGCTTACAGCGTAGTTTTATAAACGTTTTTGATTTTTATGTAATTTAAAGAGGATTTTCTTACTGACTGATTATATTTTCTAAAGAAAAACATGAAAACATACATTCTTTTATTAATTAAGGGGGTTAGAGCGGTACAGTCAGCCTCAAAAGTTTGTTCGAATTAAAAATTAGTGTTTTTATCATTATTATTGATCAATCATGACAGCTATTCCATATCGTATAGCAGAAGATTATTAATCTATATGTAACAATAATAAAGAAAATAAAATAATTAATACTTTAAAATTGAAGTTAGGCATCATGTTTTCTTTCTCGTCTGCTGTATAAAGATGACCCATTGGCATTTTGTTTAAACTTTGAATATAAGTATTTTTCAAACTGTGATGGCAGGCTTCCTCAAATTGGGATGTATTATTCTATTTGTTATTTTCAGTAAGATACTAGTTTTTTTTTTAATTTGTAAGAATATTTTCCAAGTTATTGATGAAAATGGAAATGCCACAACGATATTTTGAAAAGAGCCTGTGTATAAGACCCTAAGCTTGCCATTTTTTTTCTCAAAAATGGAGACGCTATGATTCCTAAAATTTTAATTTGTTGTTAACATAATGAAAACAAACACATTATAATTTTTTGAAGACTGTCGTAAAAAATTTGTGTTTCGCTCTAACCCCCTCAATCTTACAAACTTATTTTCTGTAAAAATACAGAACTATATTTTTATTTCTTACTTTAAAAACTTTATTGTTACATCATGTAACAAGCAATAAATTTAACCTTTTGAAGAAAAAGAATGATTTAGAAATTATTCCAAAAACTTCTGAAAAGCGATAAAGTGAAGTACCTAGTAGTAAAACACTTTCAAATTTGGTACCAAAAGTGAAACGATAAGTAAAAACTGTAAACTCCTCAAAAATGCCCCCTTGAATAAAGAAAATAAAACTTATAATCATAATGTCCATGTTCTTAGCAACGTAAAATCATTTTATTACACTTTAAAACAAATAGATGTTCTTAAAAAAATTGATAAAAAATACCCTTTTACGAGCCTTCATTAAGTTAAAAACTATTTAAACCCAAAGCATTTTGGTTTTTATCAATTGATCATGCACTGTGAAAGATAATTTATGAGTATTCGTGCCAAAATATTAAATTTCAATGTGTGAAACTGCGTTTCACTATCAGATCAAATTTTTTCTTCGGATCCAGAAGAGAAATGATCCGGCAGTTCACGTTCCACTTCACGTACATCGCGTAACGAGAAGTAGCAGTAGTGAAACTACAATAATCAACTGTGTATTGAAACTCAGCAGCTTGGTTGATTTATTTAAATCAATTATTTTTTTGAACTTCAGTTATTTATCATTTTCATAAATAGTATTTGACTAAATGTTATTAGAAATTCGAGCTGTAGTCGCAAATTATACATGGTGTGTATTTCTAACCTTAAAAGTAAAAAAATGATTTGTAAAAAAAACTTAGTTTTATATTTTTTCGTTAATTGTTTACAGAAGCAAAAGGCAAAACTTAAAAAAGTAAAGGTGAGCGTACAGCGTTGCAAAACATTTTTTTTAATCAGGTGCGGTCAGGATATACGGCAGAAAAGCTTGTAGAAGCTCTGAATGCCATAATTAATGAAAAAAAAAGAGAAAATCTCTTCAAAAATAACAGACCAGGATAACACTGGTTCCAAGCATTTATGGCACGTCACAATAATTTAAGTCGTAGAATGGCTCAAAACTTGAAGTCTAAAAGAGCTTTGGTAGCTGAGAATGACTTAAAAACATGGTTCTGTTCAATGGAAGTACACCTTGAGAAAAATAGCTTACTTGACTTATGTCCAAACAGGATATTCAATCTTGACGAGAATCCGTTCTTAATGGTTCCTCCAGAAAATTCTGTGATAGCTATTAAGGGCGCAAGGTCGGTTTATAAGATAGTGAATAGCAATTATAAATTATGTTTGACTGTCTTATGAACTGCTGCTGCTTCTGGCAAATTATTACTCCCAATGATTATTTTTGACGTAAGGACCTCACCTAAGAAAAATGTTGAAAAAATCCCTGCAGACTGGGGAGTTAAGAAAACCGAAGGAGGTTGGATGACTGCTGACAGTTTTTACAAGTATATAAGAAACACATTCTACATGTACTTAATAGATTATGATTTCGAGTTCTCAGTAATCTTATATATCGATGGTCATGTCTCTTATTGCACACTATCTTTGTTACAGTTTTGTAACGAACATCAAATTGAGTTAGTGGAGCTGTACCCGAACGAAACTCACATCTTATAACAATTGAACGTTGCCTTATTTTACCCACGAAAAGAAGCTTATAATAAAGCTAACAATCGGTAGAGAGTTGAAAATAATGTGGTGGATTTTAAAAAGTTTATATTTGCGCCAGTTCTGAAAATCGCTCTGGATATTACTTCTGAAACTCTCAAAAATGGATTTAGAAGTTGTGGTTTGAGTTCATTTAATCCAAATACCGTAAGCTGTGACGTGCTAAAAAAAGCAAAAAATCTACATCAATATCCCATCCTATAGAGAATACACCTTCAATCGACTATTCAAAAAACAACGATTTTCTGAAAGTTTTAAAAAATAGTTTGCTTTCACCATTAATATTAACTACTTTTAAGGCGAATGACAATAGTGACTCATGGGGAAGTAAAGTTGATTATTTACTGCTTTTCAACACCTGGGTAAAACTTGAGCAACTTACTGGTTAGTTTCTCAAGACTATTTGCAATTGCTTACATTAAAACATTTTATAGAAAATCATGTAAATATTAGCATGTTATCCTTTTTTTTGTAGAAAATATTCCAACCGAAGTTCAGCCAACAAATAGCAGTGCTACTATAACAGACAGTAGCAATACTACTATGGCAAGCTATAATGAATCTACTGTAAACGATGAATCTTTTATCATTCATACAATTGATAATGCCATTGACTTTGCCAACATGAAACATACCTGTAACATTTCCATCAGTGATAACCACAGCAATACCACACATACTACTGTGAATTTCATAGATGAATTGGATCAAGTTGAAACAATACAAGAGATTCTAGAGCTTGAATTTGATATACATTTAAATTTAACTTGCTCTTTTTTTATTTTATAATGACACATTTAAGCATAGTTAGGTGAATGTTTAAAAAGTTCTAAAACTACTGAAAACTTTGAAGTCCATCAAGAACAATTACTCAGCTATTCGAGCCCTGTCAATCAACTTTCAAATGAGTGTTCAAAAAGTTCTGAAGCAGTCGATGACTCTATAAGCTACGTCAAGAAAAAGACATATGCCACCCCAACCCTGTCAATTAATTTTCAAACAAATCCATTGACTTAACAAAATCTGAACAAGACAAAATGATTGATGAGACAAAAATAAATAATATCAATCCAACGCCCACAGAAGTAGTTGGTGAGACTGATAGTGTATCTATAGATTCAAGTAACTTGAAAATATCCACTGAAATAAACAAATGTGTTTTTTTACCAAGTTTTAAGAAAAAAAAAGAAAACTCACAATACTGTAATGTCTACTGTTAATAAGGTTCTCAAAACACCTAAAAAAAAAAGACGAAAAAAATTTTAAAAGTTAAACAGATTTTATTAAAAAAACAAAAAAAAAGAGAGGAATAAGATAATAAAAGATAAAGAAATTGTTGCCTATAACACTTTTTTACAAACTAAAAAGAATTTGACTGAGAGAAAAAAGACTATTTTCAATGAAATTAAAATTACAAAGCTTAGCATGAAGAAGAAAAATTAGGAAAATAAATCATCTTTGCAAAAAGAGCTTTAATTTTTAACTCAAGAGTCACAAGAGATTTTGTCAGCAGTTGATTGTTCAATTGGAATTGGATGCATTACCATCGAAAATAAAAATGAAACAAGAAAAATTATAATGTACGTTGGACTCATTACTTTTACAAAACGATAAACTGATTAGCAATAAAAATTTTAGTAATATATTACGTACAGAAAAAGATTATCTAAAAATATTGTTAATATATCTATGATGTTCATTAACACTAAATACTGAAATGTTCAATTTGTCATGTATTGTTTCATTTTTTATCTTTACCTCTTATTTTTTGAAAATCTTACTTACGAAATCCGAAATAGAAACTGTTGATTCATACTCCATCATCACATTTTGGTAGCGTTTTACTTAAGAGCATAAGGCATTTTACTACACCAAAACCTCAAAAAGGGCAGTCTCACTACTGGACTATCTGTACTGTTTGTCAAATTAATATTAATAAATAATGCAGTGTAGGGGTATCGATTGTTTTTTAATTTATAAATAAATCATAGCTTTACGATGCACAAAAGATTTGTTTAATAAATCACAAAAATTAATTGAGAATACATAAAACATTGAGTTTTCTCCTTACATCGTAATATCCGTTGTACTACTGGGTACTTTACCTTAGGTTATAAACAACTTTCTATGGATGTGAATTTTTTAAAATGAATAATGAAAGTTGTATGCTACATTTTCCAGTTGAAATATTTTAACACATGAATACATGTAATAATCATTATTGAATTAATATACTAATAACTTTGTTATAAAGAATAGGTGTATCAAGCTAGCACTACTGAGTAAATTTTTCCGTTTCTAATGAGTACTATATTTTGTCGCTCATTTTTTGCTCATTTTTTGCAAATTTGTCGCTCTAGCCAGTTAATAATTAATCGACATAATACCAGCCTGTTATCAAACTAGCACCACACTCAGCGTATCTCCTCGTAGATGGAGCAAACTTGCACGCACCAAAATTTGTCGCTTATATGTCTCTCAATTGACAATGGTGCCAAATAAGATATACATTTTATTGCCTGTTAGTTTGTTCAATGCTGCTTCTACAAAGTGATGTGATGAGTGTGATTCTAGCTTGACGTCCTCAAAAACATTTATCACTGGATAGCTGGACGCTAGGCTAAGGATACAATTAACAATGACATAATTAGGTGAAAAATAGGCAACCAATTTTTGTACCTATAAGTGCTCAACGCTGCTCTAACAAAAAGATACGTTGAATGAAGCAATAGCTTAACGTCTTCGAAGACCTTTATCACTTGACAGCTGAATGCTGCGCTCGCGAAAACATTCAATTTTTAGAAAAAGTTTTATTCAACTTTTATCTAAAATACAACTTTTCTTACATGGCTGGTTATTTTATTAACTTTTCTCAGTCCTTCTAAATAATGAAAAGAACTGAAATTTAAACTTGCGAAGGCAGTTCCACCAGTGTATTTCTTCTCCGATGTTGCCAACATGACATTGTGCTAGGGAACATATAGAATGCTTGTAAGAATTTTTGTAATTTAACTTTTAATTTGTGCAATAAACTATACTTAAGCATTTTTTAGATAATTTGTGTGTGGCTTCTTAATATTAAAATTAAAGACAATTTTGACACTTAAGGTTTCTCAAGAANACTCGTAACATGAATTTTGAAAAAGAAGTTTTTTTTATTGAGTACACGTAAAATTGAAATAAAAAAATGACGAGAGCATGTATACATATGACAAATATTTTTAATCACATTGAAGTTGTATCTTTGGAATTATTTTTATAAAGATGATACTTAATTTTTCAAAGATTTGGAACACGGCTTACAAAATTTACAAATAGCTGAAAATCTGAAACAATCTATTTGAAAAACTGGCTCTACACTATTATCATCTTGTATAAGTTATAAAAAATACATACAGAAAAAAAAGTTTTTAACAATAAAATGCAACAAACACAGTACACGCAAAAAAAAGTAGAACTAAAATAGTTGAACTATCCGTTGTACAGCAGTTCAAAAGATAACTTGATCCCTAGGATTCGACAATAAGCAAGGAACTACACGACGTTTGTAGCTGCGCGATTCGATATCTCGTCGAAGACTCGTAACTCAACTGTGGGGGCACTTTAGTCTAAGCTTCAGACTTTCTGAGTCCAAACTCTGAATTGTAAGGTTGCGTATACTTGTTTATGTGCACGTCACGATGCACGTTTAAAGCAAAAAAATTCGTCTTGTGTATATAAACATTAAGTATATGCAACCATACACTTTAGAGTACGGACTTAAAAAGTCCGATGCTTAGACTAAAGCGCCCCCGCTGTTGAGTTATGAATCTTTAATGAGACATTGAACAACGCAGCTACAAACGTCGTACGGTTCCTTGCTTACTGCCGAATCTTAGTAATCCGCTTATCTCTTGAACTGTTGCATAACCGATAGTCGAACTATTTTAGTTCTACTTTTTTTTGCGAGCAGTTTTTTAGAGGTAACCAATATTTGATCATTTTAAACTCCCCTACATTAATTGCAGAAGGAAGTGTACAAACAATTACAATATCTTAATAAAAAAATAAACTATTAAATCATAGATGCAAGAACGTTCAGATTACATAAACAGACTCTTAATTAGCGAAAGTATACGGTCTCCCAACAATATGTAAAAATCGTATCCTATTAAGACCAATTATTTCTTTAACCAATAGTCCAACTTATTATATTGCCAAAACACTTGATGATAATTTAAAACATTGTTAACCAAAATCAAAATACAATGTTAATAATAGTGCAGATTGGATTCATAGATTTAAAAAAGTGAAAAACCTGATGATTGTATTGGTCTTGTTGGATGTTGTGTCCTTGTTCACGAATATTCCATGAGACTTTAATCTGGAGAGTCGTAAAAGACATGCACGGTATGGATTATTCCTTTAACAGAAATTATTGACAAACCCAAATTTTTATTTAAAAATTTATTTTTTAACTGTGACAGTAAAATTTACCATCAAACATTTGACACACCCATGAAGTCACCAATCTTTTTTTTTCTCTTTTTGCGAATTTGGTGCTCAACGACTGTTAGATTTTTTTTGAAAAGTTTAAGAAACAAATAAGGTATAGAGCCGCTCTTCTTCTTCACACATCTGCTTTACATTCTTTGCAATGCTTCAATAGCTTGAATAAAGTATGATACTGTCGATATTGTTATTCAAACCTTTAATAATTATAATATTTACAATTTACTTATAAAATATAAACTAATTGTCAGATTAAGTTTTTTAATATCACATTGTTTAATCAAACAGTAGAATGAAAAAATTGGTTTCACAAAAAAACCAGGCGTGGGTCTCAAGACCTCCGGCAGAGGTGAAACTTCCAACTCAAATGTTATTAAACTTGGTATAACAAAAATTGAGGAAACTACAGTACACCTAATTTCAATAGGTCTTTAAAAATCCGATATTAAAGTAGTAAAAATTTTTGGGCAAGAAGATTAAAGGCAAAAATAAGTAACGTTTGTCCAAATTTTTGAAAATATTTATAGACTGAGTTATTAACCCTAAGCATACTCATTACATACGTAACGATTGAAATTTAATTCCACTTTACATCCCTCGGGCACAAAGTACTAATTATGTTTGTGCCGAAGTGACATATATTGTTTTCCTTACACCACTTAGCGCCTCAGGGTTGAAAAGCGATTACCAGGACGCGTCATCGCCACTGAGGCAATTTTTTGGCCCAGGAGTAGGTCGGGTTGGATGGCGCTTAAATGCCAAACACTATTTTTTCTGCCAAGGTTGTAATAAATATCACGAAAGATGCTCTGAGGTGGAACAAAATATTTTAACAAGTATATAGGACTAGAAAATTATTACAAACAATTTTTTTATTAATGAAGAACAAAATTTTAAGAAGAGTCTAATTTTCAGAGAGCGTCAAATTGGATTAAATATAGAAATCCGAACAAAGAAGAATATATTCCTTCATAATACTGATAAAGTTTGGACTGATTACAATAGCATGAAACCTTAAAAACAAAATCAGCACTTTTTGGAGTTAGGTTTGAATTCATCTAATTTTTTTTGTTAAAAGTATATCAATACAAAGTAGTATAACGTTTCGTTACAAAATTTCTTATACATTTATTCGTTTTGGTAATTAAATGGTTCTCGCTGACCTATGAAGAATCCGCGGCTGACTATGGTCATTATTATTCTCAGCACCTAAAATCATTCAACGAGTGGCAGTGGAGAACAGCTTTTTTGTGATTTATTTAGATTTAGTCAATGCCCTCCGATGAATTTAGGAATTCAAGATGATCGGTGATCTGTTGGGAGCAAGATACAAGAAATAAATAAGTACAAGGTGTATTTAAATTTTCTCATGTTGGTTTGTTAATGCAACGTTTCGCTAACCATTTGTGTCAGCCTCATTAGGCTACAAAATTAAAAATACAATAAGAGATCTGATAAAACTCGCACACAAAAATAAAATTTAAGATATAATTATTACCGCAGGTACACGAGACTTCGTAAGTATATTGACTTACTCGTCACCAGTCGAACTATAAACTAACAATAAATTACACTAACCTAAATAATTACGTAACCAAAATAAAAAGATGGATTGATATTGTAATTATTTTTTAAAATGTACAGTCATTTCCCAGGTCATCCATTATAAAATCAGCGAACAGAGGTGAAATGGAAGAACCCATTGGCGTGCCAAAAATTTGTTGGTAGAAATATTGTCAAAAGTAAAAAGAGTATTAATGAATAAAAATTCTGTGCATTGCCGCATTTTGTCAATTGGGATTCGACATTTATTAAATATATTCAATGTACGTCGATCGATGCTCCCTAGTACTGAATCTAAAAGGATATTAGTAAACAGAGAACTGACATCTAAAATTATTATTCTGTAGTTAGTAGTGAGTTGTATATTTTTTAGGTTGTTTTTTAATTCAAAACTATTATTAATGTGTAGTTTTGGAACATTAACAGAACTCTTAAGTTCATTGTAAAGTGTTTTCGCCAGAAAATATGTAAGGCTATTGACTAGAGAGACGATGGAACGTAAGGGGGCATCGACCTTATGAATTTTCGGCAAAGCATAACATTTAGCTAAAGTTGTGTCTATAAGTGAAAAAGCGTTGGGATGGTAAGTTCTAGAAAGGAAACCGATAGTGTTCATATTCTTCAAAATATTAGAGGTTCTCTATTGAAGAAAGTTTCATGGGTTCTTAGAAATAATTTCATGAGTCGATGGACCTGATGATAATTGATGCATTTTTTCCGCATAGTGTAGACCGGGTAATGACGGACACCTTTTCTTTAACAGCTAGTTACAGCTTTAATTTTAAAGTAAGATTAACAAAAAAAATCGGTTTGTAAAGAAAAGAAAATGTAGTTATTACAACACAAGCAAATTCTATAAAAATAATAAAACTTTTTGTTTAAGAACGGCACAAACCAAACCTCTGAAAACTGCTAGTGGTGCCCCATAGTGAGGTACTTCTAGCAGGGGGTGGGGTACCACTAGTTTGATAAATTGCGATGATTTGTTAGGGTAACTCGTAAAATGAATTTTGAAAAAGAAGTTTTTTTTATTGAGTACACATAAAATTGAAATAAAAAAATAACGAGAGCATGTATACATATGACAAATATTTTAAATTATGTTGAAGTTGTATCTTTGGAATTATAGTTTTGATTTTTGATTGACATTTAGTTCCCATCCCAGTTCCCTCGGTTACTTTTTTTTTGTGACGCACCATTTGTAAAATTTGCTTAAACAATTAACATCTTAAAAACTAAATCACCTTGTGTTTCACGGTGTATCACTGCATATCACAATGTTTACATGTCTGGATAAGGTTAGAAAATCTGTTTAAGGTCGGAGATCACCGATAATATAGAGAACCCACGTGCTAGTAGCGCCCCGCCCTAAGGTGCCGGTCATTCACCATATAGAACACGTTATTATTTTTTAAATAACTTTTTTTTCATGCCTCCTAGAGTAAATTTAAAAAAAGCATGTTGAAGCTCAAGGTTTAATCTACAAAATAGACATCATTAGATAGTTTAAAACAGGTTCGTTTGAATCGAGTGTGTGCGATTAAAAATGCGAGTGCAGGCACTTTATGAGATACAATTTTACATGTTTTTCATTAAACTTACGCTGCATTGTTTAGTGTTTTACTTGGAGAGGGAAAAAGTAATCGCATTAGGAATTGTTATTTACAAGGTTTGAATTGAAAATATTTTATCATTCGGGAGAAACTAAGGTGCTAGAGTTACCTCGTAAGCTTGTCATTCCCCGGTCTTCCCTAGGCGGAAACTTTTTTATGGCCATTTTACGAAAGGACCTTTTTTTAGTTTTCTCAGTAGTTCACGAAAAGTGTACAACCAATCTTGCTGAAATTAAGTGTGTATGTTGAAGGCTATGATACCTACCTTGTTTATAAATTTGAGCTCTCAAAATTAAGTAGAACGCAAGTTATTGAATTTTTTAAAATGGTCAAAACTAACAGTTTTTTGCAAAAAACTGGTGACAATAATTTTTTCATGCTACTGTTAATTTCCCGATCCAAAAAACCAATTCCATCATACTAAGTAGCGTTTTTTGACTTTCTGTGAGGCCAGCGCAGAGCAACCTGGTGAAGGTTAGAGCTCGATGGTTTCAGCTGACGGTGATATGTCTTCGACTTTCCATGAGGCAAGTACAAAGAAACATGAGAGAAGGGCAGGTTCCAATGCGTGAGCTGACGCATTCTCTTCCTGATGAACCAGCATTGTGCATCTAAGGACAGTACAAAGTGTAATAACTTGAGCTGTTGGCATTGCATTTTTGCCTCCCTATAAAGTACAGCAGTTATGGAGAGGGGTGGGTTCAAGAGCTTGAGGTAGTGGTAGCACATTTTGTCCCTTGGTAAAATCATCGTAAAGCAAGATAGTAAAACTCTGCGCTCAATGGCTTGAGCCGGTGGTGGCGCATTTTTATCTTTCTGTGTGGCCAGAATCGAGCTACTAGGAAGAGGTGTGGGTTTAAGCACTTGAACTGACTGCAGTGTGTTTTCATCTTCCTGTGGAGTCAGAAACGAGAGACTAGGAAAAGTTAAGGGCTGAATAACTTGAGCAACTAGCAGTGTATTCTTTCATCAGACTTTGAACCATCTGTTTTCTTTAGATTTTGTTTTTTTATTTTGTCAAACGCTGAACAATCAAAGTGTGCTTACTCGAATTTCCAGTCTCTAACCAAAATTCTCTGTTCCAATGTTGTTCTTCTGCGTTTAGTGCTAAATCTTTTAAATTTTAAGCATCTTCTCCGAAGTTATAATTGTTTTTTCAGATTTCTGATGCTGCTGTCGTGTAACATTTGTAGTAAGTGTATTTATCCGGCTCATAAGGAAAATCAGCTTCTAGACAGCTGAAAGATAAAACAGGTCCACATAAAAAAAGTGGTGTGTGCTGGTGGTTTGACTATACTTGTCTATTGAATTTTTCCGCTGATCACAAATCTGTCCATAAAAAATATAGGTTTCCCAGTTAATTTTCAAGAAAACAGATACATTTTTTTTTTTACGAAAAGTTGTCGAGTTTAAAAGAATGAAAAAAAAAAAAAAAAAAAATGTGTTGTGTGCTGATGATCCGACTATACTTGTCTATTATATTTATTTCCGCTAAACATAAACCTGCAATAACAAATATAGATTTCCCAGTTAATTTTCGAGAAAACTCGAACCAATAAATTCCTTATTTTTACGAAAATTCGTCGAGTGTGCTGATGGTATAAATAAACTTTTTTATCGTATTTTTTAAGCTGAACATGAATCTCCAATAAAAATATGGATTTCCGAGTTTAATTTAGGAAAATTTTTTTGCTGGTAAAGATGAAAATCTGTTCTAGCCACCTAAAAACTCGATCAGAGATGTTCAGCTATCTAGATGATTGGATCCTTTTTTTCTTGTGCTTTGAGGGACACAAAGTTTTTTATAGAATTTACGTTTTAAAATACTTTAAAGTATTTAAAAGCACTTGAAATTCATTAAAAAAATTTTTTTAATACCACTTCCATTTACTTTTGTTTCGTGAATCAAATGGTATCATGAGTTTTTACCAAAAATAAGAAGAAAAAAAAGTTATGAGCAAAACAGACGAGCCACCGTATTCTTATATTTTTATTAATACTT
>NW_019379507.1:340248-399425 GCF_000648655.2 Copidosoma floridanum | reverse complement strand
TCAACGAATAAATTAAATTTTTTATTAAAAAAAAAGAATTTTAATAATCTTTTACAACTGTTAATAAATATTGTTTTTGCTGATCATCTCTGGTAATCAATTATCTAAGTCATTTTCAGACAGTCAACATAGTTATTATCTTTTCCCCAATGCAATGCATCTTTTACTAAAAAAAGTTGGCTGAACTAGTAAAAAAATGATAATGCTGCTAAATATGGTGTTAAATACCGTAATTGATTTTAAAATTTTCTACTGCACAATTTAATAAACTTTCATCAATATTTTTGTGATCGTATAAATCTTTAACGAATTTTAAATATTGGTTCGGAGCTTGGTTAGTAAATGGTGGAGAAAAATAAGCTTTAATTTACAATTTTGCCATAAAAATATATACATTTCTGTACTTGATTTCCTTTGTTTCGTTATCTCGTACGTATTGTTTTCTAAGATTAAATATCTTCAAACAATAAATCGCTTTAGTCTTCCATCTTGCATGGTGTACAGGTCCAGGAGGACGAAACTACTAGGTCTCGCTGGAAGGTATTCACCAGGAACGTTGTACACATACGTATGATAATACCTTTATCTTGTTTATATGTGGAAAAGCGATTCGCGGGGAATGTATAACTCGGGCGGCTCGGTGAAAAGTTTGAACATGGGACTTTTTCACAATAGTCTTAGGGGATTGTGTCAAAAAATCCAAGTATCTGGAGGTACCGAGGTAATGTTCTCGGAGTTATCTGAGGAGCTTTGGAGCCTTTTCGTATCCACGCTTCGTCACCTTTGCTGAGTGTGAGTAATTTTTCCGTCTTGGCCACGAAGCTTTCTACTCGGTCTCAAGTTAGTTAAGGCAAGTGGATAGTAAAACCCAAGTTTTCTAATGTACCAACTATATGGTAGCCCCAGTGTTAGCTGAGTGGTACAGACGGAGTTTCTTCCTCTTTAAACGTACTTCGCAAAATTATGTTTTAGTTTTTTCTCCTGAACCTGGGGCCTTCGTATACCTGGACGTCTTTATCAGTTGTTCTCTCTGTGTTTTTCCCTCTGTACTTTTTCCCACAAATCCAATTGTTAAGCTTGAGTCATATTTTTTGAACGATGCGGAGATCACCCGTGATTAGAAAGTTTTGTTACTTACAAACCAATTCAAATTGTTTTTCCTTTAATTTAGTTCAAACGCTAAGTGTGAATTTTTTGTAGTATATGTGATAAATCGAGCTTAAAAGGTATTGATTATTGAAGATGTGGCTTTGTTAAATGAATTTTAATTTTGGTTATAAGTACCTTACTTACGCGTGAGATAACTAACCGTTGTATTGTGTAATTAATTTGATGCGAGTTGCCTCTGGCAAAGCCATTCAGTGCAAAACAGAGTGCAATACTTGTGTGTATCGGAGTCGTGTCCCAAGGAAATAACCCGCCGAAAAAAAATGTATTAACTTTGTTTGCAAGGTTCAATTCGTTCTTATACGCTATATACTACGACAATTTTTTTTTAATTTTGTTGATTGTAAGACATTCGAATTGCTGATAAATTACGATTTTTCACCTAATAAAGTTTTATTACATTCCCGTCGTATGACTCCATTTGTATATACACTTCTTTAAAGGATTTATAGACATAATTTCTCGAAATGCGAATGGTAAGTCTGAGTTTTGGGTGTCAGCCTCGTCACTTTCTATCGTTATAAACACGAGAATTTATAAAATATTAAAATCTCAGACAATTTTGCACCCAAATAAATCATCGCTAATTCTATGAATTCTCGGTAATCATGTGTGATTTATTGTTTTCTTAAATTTTTAAGAAAAAAGCCATTCGTTTTTTCTCATTTTTTATAAATTTATCAACAAAACGATCAGCGATGTCAACATCACAATTTTTTTTATCATCAGTTTCCAAAAAGGTTTCAAATTTCTTAAGTTTTTCAATTTTTTAATCTGAAGTTTTTACAACTTCCTAGCGCTCTTTTCGAAGCTCTTTGTGAACCTATTAAATTGATGTAGAATTTAGTACTAAATTACTTTTATACACATGAAATGCTTCTGCAGCTGCCCATAATAATTGCACTGCATCTCTTTTACTTACTCTGTACTTATTCAATACAGTCGCAAGCTTAGGCGTAATAATAAGTGCAACCGATTTTTTTTTTTGGAAATGGTGTATGTTGCGAAGGTTCAGATTTAGTTTCTGGTCCAATTAAGACATTTAAATAATATTTAAATTGAAAACATTTTTCGTAAGTATAAAATCAAATTGTAGCTATGTGCTACATAAAAAATACAAACCTTGGGTCACTTTTTCAAGAGAATTATTTCTCTGCCATTCTTTAAAAGCACGTGAGAATGATTGCTGTTTTTAGAGAATTCATTCCACTGGTATATACGCCATCATATCTTTTCTAGATGAAAGCGCAATAACAGAAGTTTGCTGTATTGGCAGTTCTGAAATAAATGATTTTAGTCTTAGGTTATATGCTTAAAACATGATATTAAAGTAATGCATAAAAATCAACAAAAAAAAATTAATTTGGTCAACGATTTTATACAAAGAATAAATTTAGCTTCACATTTAAATAAAATATTTTAATTTAAAATAAAATAAAAAATAACCTATTTGATTGAATAGAGATTTTTTCATCATCATTATTTATCTCATCAAGTGCATTTGCTTTTGTAATATTAAATAATTGACCTAAACTGTTTTCGAATGTTTTTTTTTAGTATTTGATGGTAGTAAAGCATTTCTTGAAATTTTCCTTCATCTTTCATGTACTGATTCTGATTGAGGAATACACTGTGCCTTTGTTCTCGTTGGAATACAAGCTTTCTGGCAAAAAAAATCCATTCTTCAGCTGCCAATGTTGCACTTTCTCGTACAAATTTTCATACTCTTAAAAGGTTACTGGATTAAAAAGTACAGCTTACACTTTTTTGTTACTTTTCATTGGCTATTATAAGCCGTAAGTTATCATGCATAATTATTTTATTAGTAATATATCCAATATGTTCAACTATCGGCCCCCCTGTCTCTTAATTATGACACTTCTCAGAACAAAAATCTTCTTATTAAAAACATATTTGTTCAGAATCCGCACAGTTTATTTGGTCAAGTAAAAATGGTCAATTATGTAGGGTCGTCGGTCACCGCGGCTCCTAGCCTTGTGCCCAACAACTCCGCTCGTGACGTCTGCCAGTGAATGCCTGACTTAATTTAATAGTGGCCGGCTTTGCATAGTCTTTTAGTCGACCAATCGTTTTCGGAAGTTATTTGTTGGCAAGGTAGTTTAAACTTAGGTGGCGTTTAAAAGAACTAATGAAGTTGATGGTTAAGTAGGAAACGTAAATACTTAAAATGGCCCTAAAAAGGTCCAGTGGTATAATTTTCAGTTATTCCTTATTACTATTCTTGATGATGAAGAGCCATCTGCGGGTAGCTTGACTTATTCTTGGAGTCTCTGTGTACGGAGACCGTACTGGAAAGAGGTACGCCGCTGAACCAAAAAATATCTCGTCTTTAGGTCGTTACTCGGATAATCAACCGCTCATCGTTAGTCGGGAAAGTGGACCTGGAGAATACCTTTTCTGTAAGCATGCCGTTGGGACGACCACTAAGAAGGAGACCGTTGTAGCTGCCCGTACTTTTCAGGGCTGTCTTCCCTGGCTTGCATTTGAAGTAGAAAATTCTCTGACGGCTCCAGGCTGGATGGTTAAACAGCCAAAAAACTCTGAAGTGTTGGAGCAGATTGTACTCTAGCTAGATACGTCCCCTGGTATTCCCCCAGAGACGTTGACGTTCCGAACGCCTATTTTTCCGTGGTTATTTTGGCCATATGAGGTGAAAACCGATTTATTTCGCTTTCCCATGAAAAAAGAGTGTCATCGGTAGCCGGGATCCCCAGCTTCTCGACTAATGACTCTAATCTTGGTGTACTGCTGATAAACGTCTATGATAATCGACAACTCGATGGGGCATCTTATCACCACTCTTCACTATCTTCAATTGCGAGTAGCTTTAATTTTACCTCGACGCCACCTAGTGGATCCTACTGAACCAACTTGCAAAGATATCTTATTTGACCAAATCTTTGAGTTTATTTATTGCTGTTGTTATTAACTTTAAAAAAAGAAACTATGCGAAAACCATCTCAGAATCATCAAGAATCAGTATACAAAATTTCAGCAAAATCGGTTCAGAAGTTTTCGCGGTTGTCGATTGTAACGGTTTTAGCAACTTTGCTTTATATATTAGTAAGATTGTAATCTGTAAATCATACGGTATCACCTTGAATATCAGAAAATGAACCAACTTTTTATCGTTTAATTAAAAACACTTGATATTTCTGACACTTGAGACGTTACACACGCCGCCAACTTTCGTACTTGTGTATTAATTACTAAACATTTAACTTTAAACCTAACAACATAAAATTCTTACAACATTCATTTCAGTATCTGAAATACATGTATAGGATATTAAATCAAAGAGAAGCTGTTTGTATACTTTTTAAAACAGAAAATTTTATTTATACATTAGCATCTTGTACCTGAACTGACACCTCGCTCATACATATTCTAATTTGTATAATTAGAGTATATTATAGTGGGACCAGTTTAGGTGCATAAATGCTTATATGTGATTAAAGTTTGTTGTTCAAATAGTTATAAAAAAAGGTTCTCTTTGGTTTAAATATTCTACATACATGTTTCAGATACTAAAATAAATGTTGTAACGGCATTAAGATACCTTCACTGTTTTTTCCGCTTTTAGCATTACCCAGCGTCGACGATGTGGAAGTAGCAGGGATATTATCTCTATGGAATACTTGATAAGCGTGAGTCCCCTTGCCTCTCACGTCATGGGTTGCTTGATTAGGGTGGGTCCCCTTGCCTCTCACGTTTCTAATATAACATTAGTCACTTCCACTTTTATCTTTTATTTTACCGTAACGTTGTCATTGATCTTCAAAGCTTCGTCGTAATGGTTTTCGTTTGCGTTTTTCACCTGTTATTACCACTTCTCTTTTTAAGTTCCAGCAGTAATCAGCAACATATTTTTATTACATCTTCCTTGGTAACGACGCTCCATCTCTTTCATGTCTTGGTAGAACTGTTCTCCTTGCTGCTCGCTGTAGTCACCCAAATTATTGGAGAAAGTATCAAGATGTAAATGACGGAACACTAATATTGCAATCCAAACTTCGTGGTCCATTAAATATTCCTATTTAATTTTGCATCGGACATGTTAGGAAACTTGTTCTTTTGGTATGAAAAGCAATTTCCATGTTTATATAAAGCATTAACAAATTATTCCACGATACCTAATTTAATGTGTAAAAGAGGGAAAAGAATTTAAGATGGATCAAAGGTTTGTTTATGACGTTCTGTGAACCAGGATTCAAAGATTTTCTTTCTAATCATTCTTTTTTCGAATAATAACTCGTTCGGTCTCGACTATCCTATAAACATAAGTCTCAAAAATTCTTGGTTAAACAACTTTGTTGACCAAGTATGATGGAAAGAATTTTCAGATCACCACATATTTGCCTTTTGTGTGTCGAGTAATTTAATTTTTTCAAAAGAATCTCAATACTCATATTATTCCCTTGCATAACTTTTATGTGTGCTAATAAAACTGCTGCGAATATATTGCTGTTATGTAATAAGACAGCTTTTAAGCTCCGCTTTGACGGGTTAAAGAATAGTCTCCAGTCATGGTCTTTGTAAACATTTTCTTTGATTTCATTCATCAATCCATTAATATCTGTACAATAACGTAGTAATAACTCAGTGTCTTTTGTGAAATATTTTCTTAATTTTTTCTCTCTATCTCGATCTACCGTCACTTTTATTTCTTCTGTTAACAAATTCTTCTTTTAAAAGTCTGAAGCCAAAAACTCAGCACCTTCTTTCGACAAACCCATGTTTCTCACAAGATCATTTAGTTCAGCCTGCGCATATTTTTGTAGGGTTTTGTTTTATTTTTTCTTACTGCTAATATAGTTATCATCACCGTTTACTTTTTCTTCTTATGTTTCTTCTTTACTGCTGTTTTCATTTTCTTGACTTTCTATGTAACCCTGTTTTGTCTGTTTATTCGAATTTTCTTCTGGGTTTTCGGGATTATCCACGAATTTAGTGAAGAGTGGTTTTATCATGCTTCTTGGATTAGGGTACACAATTTTCGATTTGGTGAATTGATTGAAACATTCTACTTTAGTTTCACAAAAGTAACAGTCTTTCCAGATCGAGGCTTACTCTATTTGGCTAAAATAAAAAATAATAATTTGATGCTGTCTTTATCTTTTGCATAAGGTCGAATTATTATATCACATGATCCACAAATACAGTTCGGTACCCACTCTGTTATCTCGTCCATCATTTTAAACCCCAAACACTCTTTCAATGTACTTCTCAACTTATTTATTGTTACATGTTCAACATCGGTCAAGTTACCCGCCATTGTTGCACTGCGGTTGCTTGATGACGAAGCCTGCGGGCCCGCTTTCCAACCCTGATTAGCCGCTCATACTGGGCTTGTGACACCCTGCATCTTAACACGTTTTCTTCGTGTATCTGCTATGACGGTATAGAATCTGTTATCCAGATCCATACTGGATCACAGAAGCACTCCGTTACCCATCGACACCACGTGGAGGTGCTCTGGAAGGCAGATACAAAACATGTTACGATGTGGAGGAGTGTAGGACGTAAGACTCAAAAAATGAGGCGACCAGTAAAAAATTCATCAAGTATTAAGGCTTTTTTAATTGAACTTTATACCTTTGAAACCATCTAATAAATAAAATTTAACGACAAAATAATCGCTATAGTAGTGAAAAATAGTCCACTGTAATTTATTTTTTGGAAGATATGTTTAAAAATACGATTTCGCTCAATCCAAGAGACTTTTTGGCTTCTAGCAGAAAACTGATATATATTGAGTTGATTGAAAAACCACGATTGATTAGATTAAATAACTGAATGCATGCAAAAGTAGTGAAATATAGTCCACTGTAATCTTTTTTTGAAGATGTGTGGCGGTTTCCGCTAGCCAAAGTGCAAAACAAAAATCGCGCAAGAAGCAACAGCTCATCCCGTGAGCGCAATGGTAGAGCGCGCCATCTTCAGCAAGAAAAGCTCTCCAGAGTACCCACCTTTAGGTGGCGAGCGTTGCCTGACTCACTCACGGATCTTGACTCGACCAGCGTAGACTTCGGAACGCGCCTGTCCGCTGCGATCCAAATCACGATCGTTCTTAAAAGTTATTTTCTATCCAATCAAATATTTATTTATGTATTTAACAAATCTAAGTCTCTTTTTACTTGCTGTTTCGTCATTGTGTTCGCCTGCTTTGTACCTCCGCTATCCTCGAGCAGAGATGAGTAGAGAGATTGCTAACGCCAGTGCTACGAGGTGAGACGACTTTTTGGCACTGATCGTGAAAAAATAAACAAATTTACGGTTAATAGCGAATATCGTGGATACGGTATTTTTGGTTCGAAAGGTATTAATGATATACTGGAATATTCACTTTCTCTGCTATTATTTAGGATTCTTACAATGTGTCTTGACCCCTCACCATTAATCTGAAAGGCAATTGTTTATATAATAAAAACAGGAAAAGTTATTTAACAAATTATATAAACAATCTAACCCTTTTTTAAATTTAAATACGATATTACTTTTATGTCAACAATTAAGAAACAAAGGTATGTGCTAGGAAGCAACTATTTATATATTAACAAGTTACAAACTAATGTATATAAAATTATAAACAAATTAAATACAAAATTTTAACAAAATGTTTTTTTTTACATATGATAGTATGTTTTTCTCTGATGTAAATTTTGTTGTAAAAATTAATAAGTGTAGGTATACATTTTATAAAAAATCCAAAAAGTGCCATACATGTATACGCACGTACATACATGGAAACATAGAAGTATGCATTTCTGAGATTCAAAAATGCTATCCAATTTTTTTAGGCGAACACAGTAAATTGCAGTTTTTTTTAATGTTAGTACGAATTGACTACTTATTGTCGATTCTTAAAAAAAACTGCAATAACAAGAGTAAATAAAAAATAAAGTTGAACAAATTCAAGATGTTCGAGATACATTCGATTCAAAACAAAAATTACAACTTACTATGATACGATTCGATTGAGAATACGGTCTGTGACTGACTTTCTCGACGATTTATATATTTTCTCGTTGAAAACTCGTACTTACAAAGGTCCATGCGTATACGTGTATGTAAAAACCACAACAGGAAGTCATAAATGATGTATTTGACTGCTATGATTAAACGAACGTATGAACTCGTCAAGTCTATAAGTATACCAAGAAGATGAACAACTTTTATCGTTCTTTATCTTACGCGATAATATAAAGATTTTTTTTTTCTTTTGTGTGTGACCACTTGTTATTAACTTGGTTCTTCTAAAGAACATTTAGGTTTAAGAAGGCTTCTCTTCATCGATTGCACTCATATTTTATAGAGTACTTTGCTGGTACATACTTAAAAAAACATTAAAAAGGATGATCCCCCTTGAATTCACTTGATTCTTATTGATTTTATCACTATTATTAATAAGTGCACAGGGAAATATTAGATAACTCATTTTTATTAACGTTACTCTTTTTTTGGTCATATTTTGGCAGTTATCGATGAGAATGAAAACATGATGAGCCTTTACTCTCACACTTGTACTCACCTCATATTGATTGATGCACGTAAAAAAATGAGAACGGTCCTTTTTCTCTGGTATTTTCCTTTTGGATTGTTTTTCTTATTGATTAAGGTACATCAAATTTATATTTCTTATGAATATCTCCCTCCCTCGACTATGCCCACTTCCAATCAGCTTTCTTATCGATGAGACTGAAAATACGAAAAGGTGTACTTCTCTTAACTTTCCTCGATTTATATCTATGTTTTTCAGATTACTGTACATTGAAGATACGAAGAAAACAAATGTAAGCAAACTTCTTTTTTTTTTCTTTATCATTGGGCAATCTTTCGTCGAGTATTTGTATAATATAATGTTGGCACTACGGGGAATCATTCTCTTAGTCTTGGAACAAGGGATGAAATTTGCTCCACGGGACACCCTTTTTTTTCGCTCTGGAAAAAAAAGTCGAGTAAACTTAGGGCATCTGAAAAGTAAAAATTTACTTTATTCACTGAAATTTCGACTTTACTCTTTTGGCCGTGACTTGGCCTAAGAACATATGTCATCTTGCCCACCACAAACAATTGAAAGTTCTTAAAATAAGCTTTCATCTAAGTACTAGTAAAGCTTGAAATCTTGACATGGTCTAAAACTACAATCGATTAAAAGTCGGACCCTACGGGGAAAAATCTGTGATGGTCAAAATTAGCGATTTTCGAGAAAATATTTTAACCGCTCGTAACTTTGGCCCAGAATAACATTTTTAGCTCTATTTTAATTACAGCTGTTTTTTAGAACTTTTGATAACCATTCAAGCGAATACTCCAATTCTATTCTGAGCTGAGCTGTAATCGAAGACTTACGTACCAAAAATTGAGGATAATCGAGGTTTTACTGCTCTGACAGTAAATCAGTTGCTGATTCAAGTGCAATATTAACATGTATGGAACTGGATAGCGCTTGGAAACAGCTGTAATGTGTGCGGTAAGCCTGCAACATTGATTGGGAACAAAGTTATGCGCATTTGAAGTTAAGGTAGAAATGAACTTGTTTCTCAAAACCAGATTTCGGTCATTTTTCAATACAAGTCTCAAACTCTCGCAACTTTCTTCCTGATTAAGATTTTGGGCTTTACCACATTGTAAACTAACGATTTTTTTTAATACTATAAACTAATATACAAGCGGCTATTACATTTGCATCCTGAGCTGATCTATAGCCAGTGACGTAACATCTTAATTATCCTCAATTTTTTGTACGTAAGTTTTCGATTATAGATCGGCTCAAAATGGAGTTGGAGTATTTGCTTGGATGGTGATCAAAATGGCTGGTAAGTAGAGCTTAAAGTGTTACTCTGGGCCAAAGTTACGTGGTTCAAATATTTGCTTAAAAATTGCTAATTTTGATAGTAAGAGATTTTTCACCGTTTCGGAGTGCAACTTTCAGTCACTTGTAGCTTCAGACCAGATCCAGACCTTCTTCTCACTCGAATCGTATCATAGTAAGTTCTAATTTTTGTTTTGAATCGAATGTATCTCGAACATCTTGAATTTGTTCAACTTTATTTTTTATTTACTCTTGTTATTGCAGTTTTTTTTAAGAATCGACAATAAGTAGTCAATTCGTACTAACATTAAAAAAAACTGCAATTTACTGTGTTCGCCTAAAAAAATTGGATAGCATTTTTGAATCTCAGAAATGCATACTTCTATGTTCCCATGTATGTACGTGCGTATACATGTATGGTATTTTTTGGATTTTTTATAAAATGTATACCTACACTTATTAATTTTTGCAACAAAATTTACATCAGAGAAAAACATACTATCATATGTAATAAAAAACATTTTGTTAAAATTTTGTATTTAATTTGTTTATAATTTTATATACATTAGTTTGTAACTTGTTAATATATAAATAGTTGCTTCCTAGCACATACCTTTGTTTCTTAATTGTTGACATAAAAGTAATATCGTATTTAAATTTAAAAAAGGGTTAGATTGTTTATATAATTTGTTAAATAACTTTTCCTGTTTTTATTATATAAACAATTGCCTTTCAGATTAATGGTGAGGGGTCAAGACACATTGTAAGAATCCTAAATAATAGCAGAGAAAGTGAATATTCCAGTATATCATTAATACCTTTCGAACCAAAAATACCGTATCCACGATATTCGCTATTAACCGTGAATTTGTTTATTAAGGTAAATTTTAACACTAATCTCGATAATTTTCTTGTGCACCCTATCAAATAAACTTCATTTAAAAAAAATGGTGAAATCGGTTCAATGGGTTGTGAGATATTTTATTTCGTACAAATCTACTTTCTTTAGTACATAGTGGCGGCCCTTGCCCTAAGAACCGATGCCTCCGACACGGTGATCGGTGCAGCCTTAGAGCAGGAGCATCCAAAAGGTGTCTGGAGGCCACTTGGTTTTTTTTTTCAAGGAAGCTCACCAAGGCCGAACGAAATTGCGCCGCATAAGACAAGAAGCTCCTGGGAGTTTACGCAGCCATCAAAGTTTTCGAGCAGATCTTAAAAGGACGACTGTTTACGGTCTACACAGACCATCAGCCACTTGTCTACGCCGCCCGACAACCTTCGAACAAGGCTTCGCCCAGGCAGATCCAGCACCTCGACTATATCCTGGAACACCAGGTTACCCTCTGCCATGTCAAAGGCGAAGATAACGTGGTGGCCAACGCACTCTGGCGTATTAAGACGATAGCTATGCTTTAGGTTATTGACCCGGAGGTCATTTCTAACGCTCAAGCTGAAGACCAAGAGCTGAAGCATCTCCTCTCAGACCCTCACCTCGATCTTCAGCCTCTCACCATCGACGGTCACCTCATCCATTGCGAGACGTCCACGGGAGTAGTGTGCCCCTACCTGCCTGAGAAGCTTTGCAGGACGGCATTCGAGATACTCCACAATCTTAGCCACCCCAGCATTAGAGCCACAGCACGCTTGGTGGCACAAAAGTTCATGTGGCCTAAGTTAAGAAAGGACTCGACGCAATGGGCGCAACAATGCGAACCATGTCAGCGCTCCAAGGTACATCGCCACAACCGCTCTGCCCTCGGCGACTTCAGCACCCCTGACGGGCGTTTCGACCACATACATGTGGACCTTCTAAAGCTACCACTGACAAAAGGGTACCAATATTGCCTGACGACCATCGACCGATTCAGCAGATGGCCCGTCACAGTCCCGATCCCAGACCAACAGGCATCCACCGTTGCCAAAGCATTCATTGACAACTGGATCACCAACTTTGGAACACCGCTTACACTCACTTCTGATCAAGGCGCACAGTTCGAGTCAGCACTCTTCACAGAGCTCAACAAGATGACCGGTACGAACCGCATCAGAACCACTCATTACCACCCGTAGTCAAACGGGATGGTGGATCGAGTGCACATAACGCTCAAGGCCGGTTTAATGTGCAATAAGGACACTCTCTGGCCTGACGCCCTGCCTCTGGTCCTACTTAGTTTGTGCACGTCTTTTAAAGAGGACCTGCAAGCCTTCTCGGCCGAGATGCTCTACGAGACAACGCTCCGAATGCCTGGAGAGTTTTTCACTACCACCAGCCACCTGAATGTCGACCCACCGTTTTTTATCCAAGGCCTTTGCTAGCTGCAGCAGGCCATCAAGCCACTCCAAGCATTCAGGCACGACACCTCGCCCAAGCCTTTCATCTTCCGTGACTTGCAGACGTGCACGCACGTCTTCAAGCGCGTTGACGCGATTCAAAAGCCGTTGGATCCACCTTACACAAGACCATACAAGGTGATCTGATGAATCGACGACTGGAATTTTACCGTCGAAGTTAACGGACGCCCCCGCACCAGCTCTCCGGACACCCTGAAGCCAGCATACCCGGAGCGCTCGGACATGCCAATCTCCGGCCAAGCCGATGCCGCATTACCTTCGCCTGCCACAGGACCGAATCCAGGTTCGCCAATGCCACCACCGGCCCCTACGTCTACGCCGCAGCCAACACCTGAGCTACCCAAAGCCAGCAAGTGGGTATCGTTCAGCCTGCCTACGGCCGACTGCATCAAACGAAGAGCCCCTGTGGCTGTTCCCGCTAGCCAAAGCACAAAATCAAAAACGCGCAAGAAACAACAGCTTATCTCGCAAGCGCACTGGTAGAGCGCCCCGTCTTCAGCAAGAAAAGCTTTCCAAAGCGCCCACCTTTAGGTGGCGAGCGTGACTCGACTCACTCACGGATCTCGACTCGACCAGCGTAGACTTCGGCACGCGCCCGTCCGCTGCGATCCAAGTCACGATCGTTCTTGAAAGTTATTTTCTGTTCAATCAAATGTTATTTATGTACTTCATAAATCTAAGTCTCTCTTTACTCACTGTTTCGTCATTGTGTTCGTCTGCTTCGTACCTCCACTATTCTCGAGCCCGGAGTGAGCTCACCTCATAACAAACCCCAAAGGTATACTGAAAAAGCCTATTTCGCTTGATGCTGCATCGTTCTCATCGAAACCTGCTTATTCATATCTTAAATTACTGAAATAGACCTTTAGAAAGTTCGAAATGAAAAAAATTCATTCCTAACTTTCCGAGATTTTTCAATATTTTAAAAACTTTGGGTTAGGATAAGCAGGTCTGCATTCAACGTATACTTCAGTATAAAAAACTGTTTAGTCTTAAATAAAGTTTAAAAAATATTTAAAAACCTTGGCAAATGATGAATAAAATTTTTATATTCCAAACATTGTGAAGTTTTCAAATGTTTTTAAAGCTTCGGATTTAGACAAGCTGGTTTCGATGACAACGCTATGTTACGGTCTTCTAAAGGCAGACTTGAAAATGCTGAAAACATTCTAAAACCAGAATTCGATTTCACAACCAAATGTTTAAAAAAATAGTGAAATATAGTCTAATGTAGTTTTTATAATGATACGCTATAAATCTGATTTTAGTAGATTCTAGGGACTTCAAAGCTTCTGATGGAAAACTGAAAAAGGTTAGTTAAATATTAAATAACAATTTGATATGAGGACTACCTATACGCAAATATGAAGAAATATAGTCCATTGTGATTTTTTAAGGTACGATAAAAAATCGATTTCACTTGATTCTAGGGACTTTTTGGTCTCAAGGAGAAAACTGCAAAAAGCTAGGTTCACTCCGAATCGTCCAATATGAACAGTTTATAGCTATGTGTTCATGATTGCCCCAAATTTGACATTTAACCTTGCATTGGTCTGTGTTGTAGTTAAAACTTTTGCACAGATCGCAATATCTTTGCTGGAGTTTGTATAAAAAGCAATCGATAGCAAAATATCCTGCCTTATAGCATAATTGACAAGCTAACCATTGTATTTTGCATCGCTTGCTTAGGTGTCCCTTTTTACCACATATTTCACATTGACTTGTAACTATAGTCAGTACGTTCGCGTTGCGTTTTACAACAGTATTAGATCATTTCCTTAGATGTAGGTTTTTGTCACCAAAATGTCTGCTTGTTTTACAAATATGATGGTAAGCTTTACAGCTTTTCTTATTCTCCTTTTGTTCTAAACTTGCCCCGTGCATTTTTAGAGTTTGCTGATACTGATTTCCGATGTCTTTTTGAAATTGGCTTACTGTTTCCATAGGAGCGTGTATTGTTTTAATATAATTTTTGAAGTCATTGATTATATTAAATAAATGACTGAATAGGGCTATTTGTGCAATACAAAACGCGCTTAATGGTATGTTTTCGCCGTTGTATTTTGGTATCAAGCGTAACGTATCTCAAAAACAGGAACCTTGAGCCATTTTGGATTAGATAGAAAGGTTGGTAAAAGTCGGGTAAATTTTCGTAATAAGTAGGGACTTCTATACGCCAATACTCTATGATTTCTTAGTATATTATATTGTTTAGGACTATCCAAAAACAAGGTTGACAACCGCTTGCTATTCGAGTAGATAGTAACTGTTTGAAACTCGTCGAACAATTATTCGCTTGTGGGGATTTATCTTGAATCATAACATGAAAATGCGTAGTTTGTATATAGTTACAGTCATCTTCAAGATTTTAAAAACATTCGCCGTAGCTCCAACTTTGGGTGTTTGATTTATAACAAATGGTTGGCTGATTTGACTTTCGAAAAACATAGTATATTTTCTTTAACATATTAGTAGTAATAAAATGCGAAGTTAGTTTGTAAGTCCTTAATACGGTCCTCTAAAATACAAAAATTTATTTGGTTTACGATTCTATGACTGTTAATCTATTTCTCGGCACGTTCGATGGCTATTTGGGTATTCGATAAACGGTGATAGTGGCGTGAAGCTGCTTCTTCAAGTACGAGAGTAAGAAAGGCACCAATGGCTGATGAGATGTGTGGCTTCATTTTTATTTGACTAAAAATAACATCTAGTCTTTGATACTTTAGAATTTTTCCATAAGTTGGAGTGTTTGCAGCTTCTGGTTTTCTCTCAACTCTGGTTAACTCTCGACTCTTCATGCTCCTTCAAAGATCACATCATTAAAGTCATTTCCAAATGCTACAAGCTTCTGGGCTTTATCAAAGAATGGTGCGTAATTTCTTATAACAGAGTCTATCATACACTTGTTTAAATCTTTAATACTTCTACTGATTTCTAATACTAGGGATCGTCTCGACAGTTACGGGTTCTTCAACCTCTAACATTCGAGAGAAGGCATCCAGCACATAATTTTGTGCTCCTTTGCGATGTTCCACTTCGAAGTCGTGACTCTGTAGTTCTATGGCCCATAGGGATAATCTGATTATTCACACTGCATAACCAGCGAAGGCTGCTGTGGTCATGACCACCTTCAAACGTGAACTCTCAATATATGGGCGAAACTTCCGAGTTGCCCATAAGACGGTAAGGCATTCGCGTTCCGTGATGCTCGTTCCTCAGGAATCATTGAACGGCTAGAGAATTCTAGGACCTTCTCCTCGCCGTTTCCAATCTGTAGCAGCACTGCTCCTAGGCCCGTGTCGCTTACATCGGTTTGCATGACAAACGGAATATAAGGTTTGGGGCGTTACAACAGCACCGAAGTTGTCAACAGGGCCTTGATCCGATCCAAGGTGGTCTGTTGTTCCACTAACCACTCGAAAGGTTGATCTTTCCGCAGTAGTCGAACAACAGGTTCCCCTACTATTGCGTAGTTTGGAAGAAACTTCCTATACCAGAAAGCCATTCCTAGTAATCGTCAGAGTTGCTTTAGGTTCCTGGGAGCTGGGTAATCCAGAATTGGTCTGATTTTCTCAGGGTCAGAGTCAAGTCCGTCTCTATTTACTAGAATTCCCAGATATCTGACCTCTATTTGGCCAAACTCGCTTTTTCGTCATCTCATATTCTTTGGAGTAAGCGCTCCAACCACTCCAGGTGTTCCTCGAAGGTTTCGGTCACGATGATAATATCATCGAGGTATGAGTAAGCACACGGTTCGATCTCCGGACCGTCACCCGATTTATGAGTTGCTGGAAGGTTTCAGGCGCATTGCTCAGCCTGAACAGTAACCGATAGAACTGAAACAGCCCCTTTCCAGGTACCGTAAAGGCCGTTATTGGTTTGGCCTTGTCTGCCAATGGAATCTGGTGATACGCACTACTCAGATACAGGGTTGAGATATACCGATCCCGTCTGAACTTGCGTCGTATCGTGTCCATAAAACTTCTAATGGTACCCTTTTTCCGCTCTTTCCGAGGATTAGAGTTCGCTCCACCGGGTCGTGTATCGTTGAAAAAGCATTAATGAAGTTTGTTTCTACGTAAGGGTAAGCTTTCATATTGTTTATATTGTATTGTGCCATTATATGTTATTTATAATTGTTCAGTTATTAAATATGAAAAAATTTGTTGAAACCATACCCAACTTACGTAAGTATACTCATTCCCGCGATAATTGCACCACCTTTGTACACAATATCGTTTGATAGAAGGTATATTTATATTTATAATTGTATTATCTGCCATATAATTTCATAGAAGTATAAATTCTTACGTGGGTACCCAATCACCCGCCTGTAGACTTGTGCAAGGACGCTTTCACTACTGATATGATTCAGATGTTCGGAAAAATCTTGGTTAACCCTTAAGATTGCGGGTGGCAAAGAACATTCTGGAAGAATGATCCTTATCAGGTTTTAAACATTTCCGTAGAGTAGGAAATAAGGGGGGTGGTTGAAGAGTTTGAAAGTCACTGATTAGTTTCGCCATTTTCGGGGCTAACTGGGAAAATAACAATCCAAGTGGAGATATATGTAAACATTCGTGTGAATCTATGCTTCCCTCTCAACCTCTTCTCTCACCTATGCGGTTCCGAAAATGGTGTCTTCAGTCACACTTTTTGTTTTTATTAAAGTTCTGAGAACTATACATCGAATTCTCTAAGATTCTAATGTAGTTTTTGCGTTCTTGTAAAGAAAGCTTCGTATTGGTTAAAAAAAAAAGCCTTTTGAAAAATATTTCAGAAAGCTGTTTTTAATGTTTAAGATTACAATACATGATTGCTCAAAACTGCATTCATAAGTATGCAGGTTTGTACTTTTTTTAACTGTAGTTTTTTTTCATTTTCATAATCTTACTTTTACCTTCTATGAATTTTTGATAAACTTTTAATTCTATGAATTATTTTCGTTCATACCTCGAAGAATTTCTACATTTATATCTTTTCCTTTGTTCGACTATTTTTTCGTTCTGTTCTTTAATGTAATTGTGTCCATATGTATTTTTTTTATTTTTCAATCTCTCATTTCTGGTAAAATATTGACTTGACGTGTTGGTACCCAACTTATTTATTTCTATATCTGAAGGTACGTGATTTTTTTCAACACGCATATGTTTATTTTGTTTTCTGTCAGTTGCTCAGCACTTAACGCATATTTTCCGAGCTACCTCACTAGCTATCTGAATTTTTTTTCGTGTCAAGTAAGTTTTATCCTCTTACTTAGTTAAGTAAAATAAATATTGTGAAATATTGTACACTTAAATTCATAACATACTTTAGAATACAGCGTAAAAAGTACAAAAGAAGAAAGTAATTGACAGGAGCAAAATCTTACATCATTTTATTCTCGATTACTCTTGAAACTTACTGGTCAGAAGTGCTACTGATCGTAAATGAATACAACGGATATTTTCATTTTTTTTCTTAGGCATTAGGCGTCTGCAAGATTGATACAACGTTCCAAATGATGATACAAAGATCTTGGTTTAAAAAACAGTAAACACTTTCACCTAACTAGTCTTATGAAATATGGAAATAACATTTACTTAACTCCTTTTGTTGTTAGTATAAATAATTATTAGAATAACTATTCTTTACAGAGTTACATTTTAATTTTAAAAGACACAAAATGCCAAACTTATCAGTGGGAGGTGCTAGTAGCAGATAAATACAACTGATACTCCCCACTTTTAGTATTGTTAAGATTATCGAGTGCTGTTTCTACTAAATTATTGGCTTTGAAATTTATCTTTTTTTGTGTACAAATAAACAATAGAATGTAAAGTAATTTCTTATTCTTACAACTTATTGAATACTTCGTTTGATTGAGAATTTTATTCGTATGTTTCAACTTTTTTTGGGTTCAAAAACAAGTTTTTTTTACTTTTGGCACAAACTTATAGTTACTTAATAACAAAACTAGTTAAACATTTTTTCATAATAATTTATTAGGAACTATTTTGGAACTAACAGTTTAAGTATTACTTTTCATTAATTTTTTAACACTGTTAAAGACTTGACTAGCCAAGTACCAGCAGTAATGCAGGCTCTTGGTTCGCCTGCAGCTGTTAACGCGGCTTGAAGTTTGTGGTGTTCAGCTGAGTATGAAGTTGCTCGCACTCTTGAGGCATAGTTTTACAGTTTAATACCTGTAACATCCGTAGTGAGAGATATATTATCAATTCTTATTAGAATTAAAAGTTCTAATTAGTACACGAATTTTGAGCTTATTCTGATAAATAGATATATTTTAACGATGCCTGAAAACAAAAAAAGATCTAGCAGCAATCAATGTACTATAAATACAATGTACAGTTATGTTACTAATAAGTGCGGATACTCTAAGAAAAATCATCTACTCACTGATTATCAGGCAGGTAACATATACTAACAGTCACATACGTACACTCAGATTTACACTTACACTTATAATAATAAGCTTTTTGTATCACACTTTTTACTTGAATTACGTCAAATAGTTCTTAAAAATCCAAAAATACGTATTTTTAATATTTTAATTGATTTTATATTTTATTGATGTTAGACATCTTTGTGCTTAAGGAGTGAAAATTTTTATTTTGAGGCCAATTTTGCTTTACGCTATACATAGGTATACTACATAGCCAATGTATCGGATCGCGCTCTACGAGCAGAGCCGACNGCACTCCACTCACTCTGCTTAAGGATACAGCTTCACAGCCTCCATGATGAACTACAATCTGGGATCTCCCCGTTAGGTAAGATCGTATCCAGGAGCAAGCTGAATCTGACAGTCTAAAGGAGATGAGCTTCTCACAGAGTAGGTTGACATTTACAGAGTCAAAAGCCCGAGATACATCTATTAAGACCAAGAGCGTAATTTCTCGATTGTCTGCATGAGCCCGTATGTCATTAACAATCTGAACCAGGGCAGATTGAGTGTTATGTCTCTTACGAAACCCAGACTAAAAGTTACAAGCAAGTTGCGCACGTTGATATATTTAATGAGCCGTCTGTATGCCAATGTCTTCAAGACCTTTCCAAGCCCCCCCGCCCCCGATGTAGAATTAACATCGATAGGATAGGAACATGGATGATTGAAATTAAATCAGACACCAAGACCCTAAGATATGTATAAACTGCCTCCCATCTCGGCTTCGCCCGAAACTCACCAAATGGAACACCGTAGTGTTGACATGTAATGTAAAACGTTTTTAGTTAAAAATTTAACATCTGTTCATAACACTTCTCAGAACAAAAATTTTCTTCTTAACAACGTATATGTTAGAAATTCGTACAGTTTATTTGATCAAATAATAAGCTGTAAAAAGTAAAAAAAATATAATTATGCTAAAAAGTACAGTGAGTTCTTTCTGCCATAAAATAATCGTTGGCCCTAAAGGGCCGTTGATTTGCAGCTTCTTCCGTATAATCAATTTTATTGGTCGATTTTCATGCTGTTGCTTCAGTCTCGATAAATGTTCTGCGTCAGTTTCTTGACGCCAAAAATTCTAATCGTTTGAAGCATTTGCAGTTTTCCTTCCAATTTGCTCTCTTGTTACTATACGCATGGCTGAAACTTTTGTGATTTCTAAAGGTTGTTTTTTGTCAACTTTTTTAGATTGTAATGTATTTGTTGGCAAGGTAGTTTGACGTCCAATGCTAAACTTTTTTTTTTACCGAAGTCTCTAGCAAACATGACTGTCTGGATGTCTCAGGGTGATCTTCTCTGGCCGGCTGTTGTAGCACCAGGCTGATCGTAAGGAAAACTACAACGTCTGAAGTGTTAGAGCTAATTGTAGAGCTCTTTCCCAACGTCTCCTGGTGTGACGCTAGAGACGTTGGTGTCTAAAGTAACCTTTTTTGAATTATGGAGTGTCGAGTGGGATTAATATTTTTCCGAATATTTTAAAGATAACTTATTCTTATTAGAGAAGTTACATGTGTTGAAGAACGGCATGTTAATTTCAGAAAAGTCATCCTTTATTAAATAAACGTAATAAACGTAGGAATAAAAGAGAAGACTGTGTATATTGTTGAAAAATATCATATGAGTAAAGTATTTATTAATAAACTCATATCTAATAAAGTAACAGTACAATTTATTGAACATGTAAATATTTTTTTTGCGTAGCTGTAACAACGTAAGTAATTCAAGCTGTAAAAATAACAATTTCATAGATAATATACAAAAAAAATGGTTATATACAGTCTTCTTTTTTATTCCTGCGTTTATTTAATAAAGGATGACTTTTCTGAAAGTAACATGCCGTTCTTCAACACATGTAACTTCTCTTATAAGAATAAGTTATCTTGAAAATATTTAGAAAAATAATAATTTTACTTGACACTCAGTTGAGCTTTAACTCAATTACCAAAATAAAAAAAAGTTATACTAACATTTAAACCCTGTGGCTTACTCTGAACATATTTTACTTTAAATGCCGATGTATTCAGTGCGTCAGTGGTTGAGGTGGCTAGGCACCGCATTGTGATATATAGTTTTGAACCCACTCGGGTTTAAATTTCGGCCATGGCAGATTTTTTTTTTTATCTGGTATCTTTTTTTTTCGATAGTAGCATACAAGTTTTTTTCATAATAATATTAAAATTGTATACGTACGATGCGAAACAATTGCTGTTTGTTAATTCATCAATTGGGGAATTTTTTTATATTTACAATCATTTTCATACTAATATAATGTTGAAAATGAGGTAAAGTAATTTAATACTAACCACTTAGTTATTTCACATTATTTTAAAAAACTGGTATGGTTAACACTTTTCAAGCAGATCACACCTTTTACTGTTTATCCTAATTCATAGTTATATGAAATTTAGTTAAACAATAATAAAAACTATTAGGACCCATAGAAATTTTTCTAAATCACTTTTTACCGAAGAATTTTATAGTTAACAAGTTAAAAAATCTGGATATCGCTACCCGAGCTTTCAGAAAGAGCAGTGTTTTTCTGTATTTCTTATTTGAGAAACAATACGTGTATAGGACGACTACCTTAGCAAAAAAATTCATTTGCGATTCATGTGATACGCGAAAAGTAGGAATACGTACGCAAAGCAGCATTTTGCGGCCTTGGCATAAAAAACGTCGTATGCCAAGTGGGCACAATCACACATAAAACCATAAAACGCACCCTTAGTATGTCTACAGTGTAAAAATATCTATTTTTTTTACGAAGGAATATGAAAAAGAAAAAAAAAAGCATGAATTCGCTGTTGTATTAACATAAACTCATTTATCTGTCAGCTGAGGTACTACTGATTTTTGAAATAAATTGGAGTATTTCTTTAAAAAAAACTCTTTTATTTAAAAGGCCCACGGCTTTTTATATTTTCATTTCAATTTTTTTATTTATTTCTTTGTGTTGCACTGACATAAGTCATACTAAAGTACATAAAACTGAGTTATTGTAATATTTCCTCTTAAAATGTAATCTATTCCTGTACTCATTGTTGGATGATATTTTAGCAAAATTACACATCAACACTACATTATGATTTTTAATTAAACAACAAAAGACATTGAAAAAAGTGATTTTCAGCGGTTTTAGGTACCTGATAAAAAATAAATTAAAGGCTTTCTAAGTATATTTTATTGATGTTAGACATCTTTGTGCTTAAGGAGTGAAAATTTTTATTTTGAGGCCAATTTTGCTTTACGCTATACATAGGTATACTACATAGCCAATGTATCGGATCGCGCTCTACGAGCAGAGCCGACAGTACACGAGTGAGATAGCACCGTGGGCCGCTTTTACAGGGCAGTGCAGGCCTGCAGAAGTGGGAACTGGGAAGCACCACGTTTATGTATATCAGCGCAAAGCAGAAGCAGCTGACTAAGGGATGATAGAGAGAGAGAAAGAGATATTTTATCAGATTAGATTCTTTATTTATTATTAGCTAAGGACTCAAGGTCCAAGTTAGCCAAAAGCGTGGTGTGTACATAACTAAAGGGTAGAGTTAATTACACTGTACTACATAATGTATATGCAAACACATAAATCATACAAAAAAGAATTAATAAATCTAGGTATTATAATACAAAAAACATTGTAAGATAAGAATAAAAACGTAGTTTATTAACAATGTTGCTGGAAGGTTTCAGGCGCATTGCTCAGCCTGAACAGTAACCGATAGAACTGAAACAGCCCCTTTCCAGGTACAGCTGGTTTCGATGACAACGCTATGTTACGGTCTTCTAAAGGCAGACTTGAAAATGCTGAAAACATTCTAAAACCAGAATTCGATTTCACAACCAAATGTTTAAAAAAATAGTGAAATATAGTCTAATGTAGTTTTTATAATGATACGCTATAAATCTGATTTTAGTAGATTCTAGGGACTTCAAAGCTTCTGATGGAAAACTGAAAAAGGTTAGTTAAATATTAAATAACAATTTGATATGAGGACTACCTATACGCAAATATGAAGAAATATAGTCCATTGTGATTTTTTAAGGTACGATAAAAAATCGATTTCACTTGATTCTAGGGACTTTTTGGTCTCAAGGAGAAAACTGCAAAAAGCTAGGTTCACTCCGAATCGTCCAATATGAACAGTTTATAGCTATGTGTTCATGATTGCCCCAAATTTGACATTTAACCTTGCATTGGTCTGTGTTGTAGTTAAAACTTTTGCACAGATCGCAATATCTTTGCTGGAGTTTGTATAAAAAGCAATCGATAGCAAAATATCCTGCCTTATAGCATAATTGACAAGCTAACCATTGTATTTTGCATCGCTTGCTTAGGTGTCCCTTTTTACCACATATTTCACATTGACTTGTAACTATAGTCAGTACGTTCGCGTTGCGTTTTACAACAGTATTAGATCATTTCCTTAGATGTAGGTTTTTGTCACCAAAATGTCTGCTTGTTTTACAAATATGATGGTAAGCTTTACAGCTTTTCTTATTCTCCTTTTGTTCTAAACTTGCCCCGTGCATTTTTAGAGTTTGCTGATACTGATTTCCGATGTCTTTTTGAAATTGGCTTACTGTTTCCATAGGAGCGTGTATTGTTTTAATATAATTTTTGAAGTCATTGATTATATTAAATAAATGACTGAATAGGGCTATTTGTGCAATACAAAACGCGCTTAATGGTATGTTTTCGCCGTTGTATTTTGGTATCAAGCGTAACGTATCTCAAAAACAGGAACCTTGAGCCATTTTGGATTAGATAGAAAGGTTGGTAAAAGTCGGGTAAATTTTCGTAATAAGTAGGGACTTCTATACGCCAATACTCTATGATTTCTTAGTATATTATATTGTTTAGGACTATCCAAAAACAAGGTTGACAACCGCTTGCTATTCGAGTAGATAGTAACTGTTTGAAACTCGTCGAACAATTATTCGCTTGTGGGGATTTATCTTGAATCATAACATGAAAATGCGTAGTTTGTATATAGTTACAGTCATCTTCAAGATTTTAAAAACATTCGCCGTAGCTCCAACTTTGGGTGTTTGATTTATAACAAATGGTTGGCTGATTTGACTTTCGAAAAACATAGTATATTTTCTTTAACATATTAGTAGTAATAAAATGCGAAGTTAGTTTGTAAGTCCTTAATACGGTCCTCTAAAATACAAAAATTTATTTGGTTTACGATTCTATGACTGTTAATCTATTTCTCGGCACGTTCGATGGCTATTTGGGTATTCGATAAACGGTGATAGTGGCGTGAAGCTGCTTCTTCAAGTACGAGAGTAAGAAAGGCACCAATGGCTGATGAGATGTGTGGCTTCATTTTTATTTGACTAAAAATAACATCTAGTCTTTGATACTTTAGAATTTTTCCATAAGTTGGAGTGTTTGCAGCTTCTGGTTTTCTCTCAACTCTGGTTAACTCTCGACTCTTCATGCTCCTTCAAAGATCACATCATTAAAGTCATTTCCAAATGCTACAAGCTTCTGGGCTTTATCAAAGAATGGTGCGTAATTTCTTATAACAGAGTCTATCATACACTTGTTTAAATCTTTAATACTTCTACTGATTTCTAATACTAGGGATCGTCTCGACAGTTACGGGTTCTTCAACCTCTAACATTCGAGAGAAGGCATCCAGCACATAATTTTGTGCTCCTTTGCGATGTTCCACTTCGAAGTCGTGACTCTGTAGTTCTATGGCCCATAGGGATAATCTGATTATTCACACTGCATAACCAGCGAAGGCTGCTGTGGTCATGACCACCTTCAAACGTGAACTCTCAATATATGGGCGAAACTTCCGAGTTGCCCATAAGACGGTAAGGCATTCGCGTTCCGTGATGCTCGTTCCTCAGGAATCATTGAACGGCTAGAGAATTCTAGGACCTTCTCCTCGCCGTTTCCAATCTGTAGCAGCACTGCTCCTAGGCCCGTGTCGCTTACATCGGTTTGCATGACAAACGGAATATAAGGTTTGGGGCGTTACAACAGCACCGAAGTTGTCAACAGGGCCTTGATCCGATCCAAGGTGGTCTGTTGTTCCACTAACCACTCGAAAGGTTGATCTTTCCGCAGTAGTCGAACAACAGGTTCCCCTACTATTGCGTAGTTTGGAAGAAACTTCCTATACCAGAAAGCCATTCCTAGTAATCGTCAGAGTTGCTTTAGGTTCCTGGGAGCTGGGTAATCCAGAATTGGTCTGATTTTCTCAGGGTCAGAGTCAAGTCCGTCTCTATTTACTAGAATTCCCAGATATCTGACCTCTATTTGGCCAAACTCGCTTTTTCGTCATCTCATATTCTTTGGAGTAAGCGCTCCAACCACTCCAGGTGTTCCTCGAAGGTTTCGGTCACGATGATAATATCATCGAGGTATGAGTAAGCACACGGTTCGATCTCCGGACCGTCACCCGATTTATGAGTTGCTGGAAGGTTTCAGGCGCATTGCTCAGCCTGAACAGTAACCGATAGAACTGAAACAGCCCCTTTCCAGGTACCGTAAAGGCCGTTATTGGTTTGGCCTTGTCTGCCAATGGAATCTGGTGATACGCACTACTCAGATACAGGGTTGAGATATACCGATCCCGTCTGAACTTGCGTCGTATCGTGTCCATAAAACTTCTAATGGTACCCTTTTTCCGCTCTTTCCGAGGATTAGAGTTCGCTCCACCGGGTCGTGTATCGTTGAAAAAGCATTAATGAAGTTTGTTTCTACGTAAGGGTAAGCTTTCATATTNTCTTATTTCTTATCATCTCTCCCGCGAGCTGAACCTTTGAGCCACCAGCCAATAGAAAACGTGTGCATAGTTCCTCTGCTGGCCACGATGCACTGGCGCTTAAAGCATCGCCGAAACATCAGCATACTCTTTAACATAGGCACTGGCAATCTCCTTACTTATTTCTGATTTAGTGAATTAAGTGAATGGTTTAGTGAAATAAGCTCGATCACACGTCTGGATTTTGTTTCATAACTTAGATGCACCAACTCTAAAAGCAGCTGCAAAAAAATCAATCCGCGCTGAGGGCATAACTATGTCAAGATGACACATTCTTATCATAAATTTCTTAGTGATCCTGAATTCAAAGCAACTTAATAAATAGGATGGTTGTCCTGTCCTAATAGAGGCCAAAAAGTACACAGTCAGAAATTTTGATCGAATTTTTGAACGTCATCAGTTTAAACCTACGATAGGTAAATGTGATATAGACTTTTTAATGCCAACCACAAAACGAAGGGCAGCATTCATGCACCTGCTGAGCTTCACTGTTAGTTCACTAGATAGTCCTAGATAATGAGCCGGGTATTATTCCAAGATGGAGAAAACTACTGCTTTTTCGAGCATGAGCTTAGTACTCACTGAAAGAAAGTAAGCATTTCTCCGTAAGCGTGCCAGTGACCCAAAACATTTGCCAGCAATGTCAGTAGCGTGTAGTCTAAATGTTAGATTTGCATCAAGGGTTATGCCTCACAATTTGAGTGACTCAGAACGAAAAATAACTCTATTTTTAGCTCAATATCTGGTATAACTTGTTGAGAAAGTTTGGATTGAAAACCGCGCGTGCTAAATCAAGCTGCTTTAGACTTTCCAGGCTTTTCATGTAGCCCATCGAAATCCATTCACTTACCAATATTGTTTAGAACATAAAAACAAAAGTCGTCAGCATAGATATGGTAAAAGCTTTCGCAGACATCTGGCAGATCATTCATAAATAGTAAGAAAATTAGAGGCCCCAGGATAGAACCTTGAGGCACTCCACTCACTCTGCTTAAGGATACAGCTTCACAGCCTCCATGATGAACTACAATCTGGGATCTCCCCGTTAGGTAAGATCGTATCCAGGAGCAAGCTGAATCTGACAGTCTAAAGGAGATGAGCTTCTCACAGAGTAGGTTGACATTTACAGAGTCAAAAGCCCGAGATACATCTATTAAGACCAAGAGCGTAATTTCTCGATTGTCTGCATGAGCCCGTATGTCATTAACAATCTGAACCAGGGCAGATTGAGTGTTATGTCTCTTACGAAACCCAGACTAAAAGTTACAAGCAAGTTGCGCACGTTGATATATTTAATGAGCCGTCTGTATGCCAATGTCTTCAAGACCTTTCCAAGCCCCCCCGCCCCCGATGTAGAATTAACATCGATAGGATAGGAACATGGATGATTGAAATTAAATCAGACACCAAGACCCTAAGATATGTATAAACTGCCTCCCATCTCGGCTTCGCCCGAAACTCACCAAATGGAACACCGTAGTGTTGACATGTAATGTAAAACGTTTTTAGTTAAAAATTTAACATCTGTTCATAACACTTCTCAGAACAAAAATTTTCTTCTTAACAACGTATATGTTAGAAATTCGTACAGTTTATTTGATCAAATAATAAGCTGTAAAAAGTAAAAAAAATATAATTATGCTAAAAAGTACAGTGAGTTCTTTCTGCCATAAAATAATCGTTGGCCCTAAAGGGCCGTTGATTTGCAGCTTCTTCCGTATAATCAATTTTATTGGTCGATTTTCATGCTGTTGCTTCAGTCTCGATAAATGTTCTGCGTCAGTTTCTTGACGCCAAAAATTCTAATCGTTTGAAGCATTTGCAGTTTTCCTTCCAATTTGCTCTCTTGTTACTATACGCATGGCTGAAACTTTTGTGATTTCTAAAGGTTGTTTTTTGTCAACTTTTTTAGATTGTAATGTATTTGTTGGCAAGGTAGTTTGACGTCCAATGCTAAACTTTTTTTTTTACCGAAGTCTCTAGCAAACATGACTGTCTGGATGTCTCAGGGTGATCTTCTCTGGCCGGCTGTTGTAGCACCAGGCTGATCGTAAGGAAAACTACAACGTCTGAAGTGTTAGAGCTAATTGTAGAGCTCTTTCCCAACGTCTCCTGGTGTGACGCTAGAGACGTTGGTGTCTAAAGTAACCTTTTTTGAATTATGGAGTGTCGAGTGGGATTAATATTTTTCCGAATATTTTAAAGATAACTTATTCTTATTAGAGAAGTTACATGTGTTGAAGAACGGCATGTTAATTTCAGAAAAGTCATCCTTTATTAAATAAACGTAATAAACGTAGGAATAAAAGAGAAGACTGTGTATATTGTTGAAAAATATCATATGAGTAAAGTATTTATTAATAAACTCATATCTAATAAAGTAACAGTACAATTTATTGAACATGTAAATATTTTTTTTGCGTAGCTGTAACAACGTAAGTAATTCAAGCTGTAAAAATAACAATTTCATAGATAATATACAAAATAGATTAGGGCTTACTAATGCTACAAAAATTTTTTTTATTTTAATTAGACCGCAAAAGACAAGATAGTGCACAAGCGCTAGCCAACTGAGCTATCAACGCATGAAGCATAGGAAGACTAAAAGTTACTTATGTTTATCGTAAAGTTCGGAAGCTTAAGATTTAATTCAAGCCTTATAGTATTATTTCAGTTAAGCTTTGTATTTAAAGATAACAAATAAAAATTATTTTTTGAAAAATGAAGACTTCAGCGCACCGGACTGTTTGTGTAATTGCGTTCAAACATTAGTAAATAATATTACTTATTACAAAAAAAGAAGATTTTACTGCACTGTGTCGTTGTGGTGAATGCATTTATCTATTATTCAATAATTTCAATTATCGTAAAAGTGAAGCATTATTAAGTGCGCTGAGTCATTGGGGTACAGGCATTCGATTATTAATAAGCAAAAATAGTAAGTTGTTAGTGTTGAGCTCGTCATTTCTTTAAAAAAAGATAGAAAAAACTTTTATAATTTGACAATTATGTGTTTTTTTCTACAGTTGAATCATCAACTACATTTAGTGAACTTATCTTATTTTCAGGGAGGAAAAGTGAGAGAAGTAGTACGCTTAGCTCTTCCTCATGCATATGAGTATGCAACTGTAGCTATAGATATATAGCCAGTTGTATACGTATACGTACAGGTTAGCTTCTCCTGTCTATCACCGAAACATACATTTGGATTTTTCATTTCTCACTCTCTCATTTCTTATCATCTCTCCCGCGAGCTGAACCTTTGAGCCACCAGCCAATAGAAAACGTGTGCATAGTTCCTCTGCTGGCCACGATGCACTGGCGCTTAAAGCATCGCCGAAACATCAGCATACTCTTTAACATAGGCACTGGCAATCTCCTTACTTATTTCTGATTTAGTGAATTAAGTGAATGGTTTAGTGAAATAAGCTCGATCACACGTCTGGATTTTGTTTCATAACTTAGATGCACCAACTCTAAAAGCAGCTGCAAAAAAATCAATCCGCGCTGAGGGCATAACTATGTCAAGATGACACATTCTTATCATAAATTTCTTAGTGATCCTGAATTCAAAGCAACTTAATAAATAGGATGGTTGTCCTGTCCTAATAGAGGCCAAAAAGTACACAGTCAGAAATTTTGATCGAATTTTTGAACGTCATCAGTTTAAACCTACGATAGGTAAATGTGATATAGACTTTTTAATGCCAACCACAAAACGAAGGGCAGCATTCATGCACCTGCTGAGCTTCACTGTTAGTTCACTAGATAGTCCTAGATAATGAGCCGGGTATTATTCCAAGATGGAGAAAACTACTGCTTTTTCGAGCATGAGCTTAGTACTCACTGAAAGAAAGTAAGCATTTCTCCGTAAGCGTGCCAGTGACCCAAAACATTTGCCAGCAATGTCAGTAGCGTGTAGTCTAAATGTTAGATTTGCATCAAGGGTTATGCCTCACAATTTGAGTGACTCAGAACGAAAAATAACTCTATTTTTAGCTCAATATCTGGTATAACTTGTTGAGAAAGTTTGGATTGAAAACCGCGCGTGCTAAATCAAGCTGCTTTAGACTTTCCAGGCTTTTCATGTAGCCCATCGAAATCCATTCACTTACCAATATTGTTTAGAACATAAAAACAAAAGTCGTCAGCATAGATATGGTAAAAGCTTTCGCAGACATCTGGCAGATCATTCATAAATAGTAAGAAAATTAGAGGCCCCAGGATAGAACCTTGAGGCACTCCACTCACTCTGCTTAAGGATACAGCTTCACAGCCTCCATGATGAACTACAATCTGGGATCTCCCCGTTAGGTAAGATCGTATCCAGGAGCAAGCTGAATCTGACAGTCTAAAGGAGATGAGCTTCTCACAGAGTAGGTTGACATTTACAGAGTCAAAAGCCCGAGATACATCTATTAAGACCAAGAGCGTAATTTCTCGATTGTCTGCATGAGCCCGTATGTCATTAACAATCTGAACCAGGGCAGATTGAGTGTTATGTCTCTTACGAAACCCAGACTAAAAGTTACAAGCAAGTTGCGCACGTTGATATATTTAATGAGCCGTCTGTATGCCAATGTCTTCAAGACCTTTCCAAGCGCTGGTAAAATACTTATGAGTCGGTGGTCCTTTAGCTACTTTGTATTAGGTTTCTTAGATTTAGGCTTAACTAAAGCTACCTTTAAAGCTTCAGGAAAGACACAAGACTGAAAAGAGATATCTGAATGTATTCATCAGTACATCAATGTGATTTTTAAGATAATTTAAAGATATTCCATCTGAACCGATTGTATTTGAGCGTGCAGCCAATACAGCATTATGAACATCTTCTACTGTAACATGACAAATCTAAAATCTCATCTGAATCAATTCTAGGTTGTGTTCTATGTTGCAGGTCATGCAATGGCATATCAGATTAATTTCCAAAAAAGTACCTATTCGCAATATCCAAATCAAACGAAGCATATATCGGTTAAGTGTCAGCTTTATTCGTAAGACCCATGGCGTTAATACTCTTCCATTTTTGTGAGATATTCTTACATTCGCATATACTAAGATGGTAATATGTATAACGCGCATTCTTTAGTTCAACTTGAACTCTGTTACAAATCACCTTAGAAGCTGCATGAGTTAAACTTGGAGAGAATTTATACTCTAGCCAAGTCTTATTGCGACCTCTAATTATTGATTGAAAATGCTGTGTCAGCCAGGGTAAAGTCCTGTGCCTCCTTACTACTGATTCAAAAGGATCATGCTTATCGTACAGACCTGTGACTACAGAAGTTTAAAGCAAATACCTTCGAATCAACGTACATATGCAGTCTAGAATCCACATGGAGGGCTGCACATAAATCCTTCCAAAATTCCAGCTGGTCAAATAAGTTAAACTTACGACGTGAAATAACTAAGTTGTCACAAAAAGGTACAGAATGCTTCAACCTGACAAATATTGCATCATGATTTGAAATCGAAGGGATTCCTACTTGAAACAACTCATCAATATCAGAAAATTCGGACAGGCAAATAAATCTATAGTTCAACTTGAGTAGGTACTGTGATGTGTGGGAAGACATGGGACTGGCTGAAGTCCTAGTATCTGAAGAGATTCTTGGAGAATAGTTACACTGGTAGACTTAACATGCCAGTCCAAGCTTAGGTCGCCCATCAAAATAAGATAATTATAAGGAGCGTTGCAGTTCAATACAGCTGACTCAACCTCAGACCAGAAACCTGCCTTAAGGGGGGGGGGGGTGTAGACCATAACAGACAAATACTTAGACGAGCCAATCTGTATCTTAACAAGCAAACTCTCGGGTCTCTTCACATGTGCTTGGTCTTGCCCAGAATGGGAAAAAAGTTTGGCCTTTACAGGCTTGCAACAAGACAGTGTGTAGTCCTGTATATCAACTAAATTTGAGAGATTATCTGACTTAGGAAACGAGCCGCTAATTCCAAAGATGTATGGTTTTTTATTGGAAATTAATTTTTGCACATCATAGAAGTGTCTCATTAATGATTGCGCATTCACATGCAGAATTAGAATACTATTCATAACTGTAATTGATTACAGATACCTTACGCTCAATTTTTTTCTTTAAAACCACACACTTTGACCTGCCAGTTTCATCATGGGCCTCAGTTTCATTATAGAGTGTTTTCTGTCACGATAATTAACACAGTATAGTAAACTCTTATTTTGACAAGCTTTAGACTGATGGTTTCCTGCACAGTATGCACAGCAGATCTTACCCTTGCAGTCAGCCGCAACATGTCTAAATCTGAAGCATTTGTAGCACTGTTCTAAAGTGCTTTAGAGCGCGAGTTAACAACGCTGTCCAAGGCTAATTTACTGAAATATGCACTTTCAAGAATACTTAATACATCAGTGGAAAGCTGGGCTAGCAGCATATCACGGCAAGTCGCCATCCTGGTATGTAGTATACCCCAAGCAATTTCACATCCCCAACCGTCAGCAAAATATCATTAGGGCTCTCAAAGCTTTCTTCCTCGACATCAGATGCCATAATTCTGAGTCGATAGGTTGTAACACATTGAAGTTTACCGTCACCTGACGGACTACTGTCGTCTGCACTAACGCCTTGATCGACGCTCTCTTAAATTTTGTGGCTAGAACAAGTATAGGTCCTCCAGAAGCCAAACAGGTGCATTCTCCCTTGGAGATAACACTCTCGACTGGAGTTGCAGTAGAGGAGCATGCAACGAACCTGAAACAAATATGCCCAAAAGCACAGAGCAGCAGTACAAGGACCAAACAAAAAAGAACGCAACCAACATGCAACTCACCGAGAGAAAGAGAGCAATAAGTGTGTGTATGCATGTATATACGTGCGCACGTGTAGTCCAGTGCAGCAGTCGACAGAGTCGAAACTCGACATATAGGTTTAAGTATAACTGTACATAGTGCTTAATATACGCACAACCTTTCAATTTGTGCACGTGTACGGTCACAATCGATTGTTACGGTTGTAAGAACCAATGAGTTAGATTCTTAGTGATGAATCAGCTTGTTAGTATAATACGATTATTTTGTTTTGTTTTAATGTATCTTTATAATCTGGTAACAATGTACACAGAAAATATAATTTTTATTACTTTTCACAACTTCACTCAACTATTTTTTTGTATTTATCAATCAGTAAATACGATATTTCATGGATCACAGTTTTTTCGCCTTGAAAATCCAATCATAATTTATATAATTATTAACTATTCTCTTTCAAGCCACTCCCACTAGTATTGTTACAGCACTACTTTCAAGATTAGATTATAAGCAAATAATTATGCATAAAATATAAGTCGTGCCTCGAGTATGTTTTCACATCTTCCGCGACACTCTCGTTGTTTTCAGCAAAGCGAGAACAGAGAACTACAATCTATCAGAAAAGTATTTTTTATTTTTTTGAGGTGGCTAAGGCACTTCAAAACTACTTGACAAATGTCTATAAAACTCGAAGATTACGATGATAAAATAATTCAAATTCATTTTCAATCAAGAAATGCTAAGGTAATCGATATAATTTTCGAGAAAACTGCTTCTGAAAAATGACTAATTCAACACATAGACTTATGGGGATAGTCGAGAAATTAACTATAATTCTGGAAGTGCGTGATAAGCCTCAACAATAACATTTCTATACAGACTGAGTCTTATAAAAAGCCTATCAATACTGTGAAAATAATGTGTTAAGGACTAAGATTTAGAAAAAATCGAGAAAAAAATGATCTGCCGTCTTCTGTGCATACGCGTGTACATGGAAGTCTAATTTTTTATCTTTTGAGTATCTTTTAACTTTTAAAATAATAACAATACTTATATTCGGCAATATGACTGAAGTAAATAATTTTCAAGAGAGCAACCCTACTTATTAAAACAAAAATATGTATATGGTGCCGCGTTTGTTACGCTACCTAATGCCCGAACAATCTTAATACATCGTAAAGATATTTTTTATCTTTTAATTGAAATAATGTTAATTAAAAATGTGAAAGAAATAACTAAAGTTGAAACTAAAACCGTAATCATTTCACGTGTTCGAATAAAAAGTGTAAAAATTTAGCGCCATTTTATCATATAAAAAGCATCGTGTGGCAATAACTGGAACTAAAACCTGAGTCACAGGGCCCACCTTTATTAGAGAAACTTGCATGTTTCCTGATTTATTTTTTTTTTCAATAGCTGAAAATGCCCCGAGTAAACTTACCAGACAGGTTTTTTTAAGACTTTGAAATATATAAAATAATTTATTGAAATTCCTTACCTAATTTAAATTAATGTCACGTGATCATCACGTAATTATTACAATCAATTATGTGGGTTCGTTCGTTATGTAATGATCATCTTTAAAATCGAATAAACTACTATAGAAAGCAGACACTAGCTGTGTCGTCCGCTTGTTTATCTGGATGATTTGATACAAGGTATAAATAAGGTTATACGTACAACTGACAACTAACAAATAATAAGAAAATGAACGAAAAGAAGTTAATTCTAATTCTAACTGGTACTGTTTTGTGCCAGGATGTACAAATACTACAGTGAATAAGAATCAATCAAAGATTTTTTTAGTCGTCCCAACCAACCCGTTAAAAAGAAAATTTTGGTGTAATGCTGTAAGTTATCCAGGAAAAAAACTGAGAACAATGAACAATAAGTCACTGTTGTGAGGATCACTTTGATGTGTGTATGCAAGCACAAGTATTTTGAAAGAATTTTTTATTTTCTGATTATCTTTAGTTACAATAAAATTTAACCCTTTCTAAAAACTTGGTTGCAAAATGATTTACAATCCTTTGTTATAGTAAATTTGTATAAACTTGAATTAATCTAATGTACTAAAATACGACAAAACCTTTGAGTTATTACTCAACGCATTTCCATGCTTCCATAGCACTCGTTGGAATAAATAAAATTTAACATCATATCTAAATCTACTTTTAGTAGATTTTCGGATGTCCCTTTAATAAATCTTGGATTTCTGATGACTTTAGTACTGATACTCCAAGTATAAACAACTCTTTCAGTAAACAAAAACAGTTTGCTGTCTGCTTCGAGTGAAGCGTATTCCAATGAAGAACAATGACGTCTCTAAGCAATACCTGACGTCATTAACGGCAAGTCGAGTAAACCTTAAAAATTCAGGAGTTCTTACGTCACTATTACGTGATATCTATTTACATGAGAGCTTGAATAACGTGCTCGGAAAATATCCAATTTCTTGATCTATGCACTATTTATTGGTGATATTGTAACTCATACATGTTCAATTGACGTTACGCTAGCGATATACAGTATTAGTTGACTGAAACCTGCTGCATGCAAGTTCTCTACTAGAGTTCTTGTTGAATTATCACTAATGGCAATTAAGCTGTCTATTTTGAAATTTACTAATTTTCCAAAAGAAAATACTATGTTAATACTTCTTAAGGAATTTTAAAAAACATCTGAAAATTCTGGGTAAATACTAAAAATAACCTCTGGGGACTAGAGATAAGTACGTAATATCTGAGATTATACGATTCCTTGTAAGTTACCTCCTTAATGAGGTTTTTTTTATTTTTTTAAAACCAATATTATCAAATGTATATTTTTTTCTAACATATTTTTTGAAATCTAGTTTAACATTATTTTTATACGTGTGAATTTCTTTTGTTGCAATTTTACTTCCAAAAAATTTCGTAACATATTCCTGATTTATAAGTTACCGTTATAAGAATTAAAAAAGTATAATTTTTTTCATTTCAGGGTCTGAATCCTGGAAAAGCAATTGCTGAGATAAAAAAACTTTTAGCTAATATTACTCATAAAGAAATTGGAAAAATCCAAGTTGACGCTTGATTTCAGTTAGATAATACATTTATGATTGTACAGGAATTTATACAGGAAAAATAGAGATACACTTTTCCGTTTGTTGGATTAAAAATAAATAATTCAGTTCTAACTAATGTCATCATAAGTAACTTAAAATGTTTTAGTAATATGATAACATTATAATCCTTGAAAATTTTAAATGAATCTAGTCGATTAGATCACAATTGAAAAACTATCATGATGGTTAGAAAAATATCTATTACTATGATAAAAACTCTTGTCCTTAGAAACCCTTTTCAAAAGAAAAGTTTAATAAGTAATACATTAAAAGAATTTTCTACGCACGAGTATATTTAAAATTCTTAAATATACTTATTTCTTAAAATAATGTAAACCTTCAAATTTTTTTTTAATTAGAAAACTTTTAATTAAAAACACTCTCTTATTAATGATGCGGAAAATTCTTCATTTTGTATACATCACTGGTATGCAAATGCGTATCATACGCAAAAATTACATCCTAATAAGTCCAGCTAATCATCTAGGATAAAACGTGTTTGGATCCCTCTCTTTTCTGTTTTTTTGCTTAACCTTTCTGTGTTTATTGGGTCACCGCAAATATTTGACGTATACGTCAAAGACCTTTATTATAGAAGATTTTTAATGCTGACATTTTCTACCTCACCTTCTACGGATTACTCATTCCTGATTTCTACATCTTTAAAACTTTTCATTATATTTATATTATTCACAATAAGGTAGGCAAATATGTACGCGCCTATACTATTCATCATCCCAAGTACCGAGAGGCAGTAAATAAGAAACAAAGAAGAGTGAAAAAAATAAAAAATTAGTCAGGTAATGTCGAGAAAAGACGAGTAAAACATATAGATATTATTTGCACAACCTTTAAGCCATCTTAAAATGCACGCGTAATGAACATTTTTCCAACAGAAAAAAACTCTTAGTATAAATTATTAGCTTCTCGGACGCACCCCAAGTTCAGGTTATTCCTTATAATTGTATCAAAAGTGGAATAACTTGTATTTTTTTTAAATCATTAAATCATAATTCGACCATACTATTTTTATTTATCAATTTGCCTTATCGAACAACCACCGAAAAGCATACATTAAAAATGGCGTTATAAAAACTGACAACTTGGTAGGTAAAATAACAATGAACAGTTTAACATATTTTATATAGATACATAGATTTTTTAAACTTAAAAAATCTCGTTATAACTAGGGTGTCACTCAAGAACTTCTCTTGTCATCAAAATTAAACTTTTAAATCTTTTAAGTATTTCGTGATTTCACAAAGAGTAATGCTGTCTGTACGAAATCTTATATTTAGTATTTTCTAAACAGTACAATGTTCTTGAAGCAGATAGTATTTTTGGTAAAGTTAATCAATACCTTGAAATACTAAAAGTATGATATTATTACATAATTATAGAAATCTTAAGAAGTACACCAAAAATAGCTGCAAAAAATCTGCCTTAACACATTGAAAGAAAAAAGTTAAGCTCATTGTCAGTAATACACCAACGAAAGTCCTAAAAAATGTTGTAATCGCTAACCACGAAAACTACTCAACCAACTTTATTAAAATTTTGCGTACTGATTCTTGAGACTTCCTAGATGGTTTTCATTTGGTTATTTTTCCGAAAAAATTAAAAATAATAGCAATAAATAAACTTAAAGTTTTATTAAAAAAACGGTAGCTCTGCACTTTAGTTCCGTAGGATCCGGTCGGTAGCGACGAAATAAAATCAAAGCCACCTGCAATTGAAGCTAATGAGTCTGGTAATAATATTAATATTTATATAACTTTGACACAACTGTTCATAAAATTTCGGACTCATAATTTTTAAAAAAAGGAGAACGTACAGTGATGTTACATATTTCAGCTTACTTGTCTAACGTCAATACATCAATGTGTCGGCTACTTAGCTTCTCGATTAAGTAACCAATAAGTTATTATATAAAGTTTTGTTAAACAAAGTTGTTTTTTAGAATACACATTTATATATCTATATACAACACACAGAAGTGTTAACTACAATGAATTCAGCAGAGCCATGTAATTAACCTTTCACCCGATTTTAACCATTCATTTTTGCAGATGCATGATTTTCCGAGTTACCCGTTTATTACACTATCGATTTCGTAAACCATCTGCAGTAGCCTAATTTTGAGACTTATTTAATGTGTAAGGGAAAAATTTTTATATATTTTTCAGTAGGTCTTGGTTAGTAACCATGAAAGAGAGTGGTCGCGTGTGTGCTCGGCTGTGACAATTCGAAGGTATTTTTGCGTGATCGTGTACAGAGTCAGCGATTACAGGAGGGGAGGCCGCAGTTTCAAGTGCGGGAAGGAGTCGGCTGTTCGAACGCGATGTATATATTTAAAAAAATATTGTCAAGCATTAAGATGGGAAAGTAAGACAAGAAAACGTTGTAATTCGTGGTATCGATTTGCATCAAAGGAACGGTTATCGTGATTAAATTGGGGGTTGAGATAATAAGACTGAGATGCTAAAAAATAAGTTTAAACTATAGGTGTTGAAATATTTTATCGAAAATGATCAGAATTTTGAGGATAGGAAGAGACAAGAAAGAATAAATGCGTGGGTAAGAAGTAAACAGGAGCTGGGAGGGAAAGGAGTATATGAGATGGTTTCTGGCTAAATGGAAGATGGTATAAATAGTGAAGTAAGCCGAAAGCTGATCTCATCAACGACAGGCGCATGAAGGTAAGGGGAAGGACAATTAGTAAGATAGAATTAACAAAAAAGCATGGTCGTTTTTGAAAAATTGATTATAACGTGAAAAAAATTTGTGTAATACTTAAGTGATTTTAAAACAAATCTAATCAATTTTAGACTCCAAATTACATCAGCTAACGGCCCAAAAGAATGGTAACAATGGTCAAAAATTGTATTTTGCTTCTAGACGAAAACTTGAAAGTCGGACAAAAAAGTTATGTGGGTGAAAAAGATGCCCAATTTTAAGACGAATAAAATAAGCTCCGGTAAAACAAAATCGGTCCCGTCGTTTTTCAAAATTTGCTAAAAAGTGCTAGTTTGGACCGTTTTTTGAAATATCTATAACTTGTATTCCTTTAAATATTAAGTAAGCTATGTCCTTTTTTGCATCATAGCTCCGGGATTTGCGAGCGGCTCGCCACACCGCTGAATCCATGAAAAATAGTCGGCGTTAGAAGAAATTTTTTAAATCGTACACCTAATTCTATCCCACTAAACGATAGCAATAATCAAATGGTACCTAAAGGATTTAAAATAGAAGGAGCTAGGGAAAAAGATAATGAGAGGGGAGCGAACTCAAGTAAAATAAAAACTGTTGTCAAGTTATCTAGCAAGGTTGAGTGCGTGTTTAAAACTCTGTGGATATTTTAAGCAAGACAGAAATTTCTGAAACTTGACTGTGTTAGCCTGCGAGAAATATGATTGGAGTAAAAACACTGGGAGTCATTTGAAAATAAGCTCTACAGATTTTGTTTAGAAAGCAATTGGCATGGACTAAGTATAGATTGAGGAGGTGAAAGTAAGTAGAAAGAGTATGGCCAGTTGGAGTTTTTTTTATCGGTATAAGAAAATCAAAATTAGGAAGTAGTAAAAATTTAAGGTTGTTATAAACAGTAATGTTTTAATTGTAAGTTAAGCATTAGTAATTTTATGGTTAATGTATGGTCAGTGTACAACTTGGGTGAAGTAGGGGAAATATTAGAGTTTATTTATTTCTACGATTTCAATGAAAATGTAGAGCTAGTAATTAGAGGAAATTTTAATGAAGAAAGGTAAGTTATGCAGTTTTATAGACTTAGTTATGAGATTATTAATTGCAAGAAAAAGTAAAGATGTAACTGTAAGTATTTAGGAAAATCAGGATGAGGTACTAGTAAGTGATGCGACGCTAAACTAGATTTAAAGTCTTAAGATTGCAGACAGGGTGGACTTAGACCACCTGCCTTTGTGTATGACCCTACGTGTACTGGATCTAGTGGAATCAGTTAGAAGCAAACTGAGTAAACCCGTAAGAAAGTGCATTTATACATGGGATGTAGAGGCCTCAACTAATTTCAGGCAAAAAGTAGAGAAGTTGTGCAAAGAAAACAGTACTATGCTTTGGGGGTCAGTGGAGATGGTATGGACAGAAATTAAGAATGTAGTAAATAAATTACAAGTGAGAACGATAATTGTAATGAGGAGATGGAAGTTAGGTGAAAGAAAGTGGTGGAACAAGGATTGTGGGTCAAAGAAAAAAAAGGTAGAGAACGTATACTAAAAGTGGAAAAAAGAAAGAGTCAAAAAAGTTCTTTATGTAAGAGAAATAAAAGAATGGAGTAAATTCTGTAAATAATAACGAAAACAATTTCATAGGATACAAGAAGTGAGGTTAAGAAGTGTGAAGATCATTTGAAGGTATTGATTATTAACGAAAAAGGAATGTGGCTAAGGAGAAAGGAAGGGTTGTAAGAATTGAAAGTGGCCGAGATAAAAAAAGCTATTTAATTATTTTATAAAAAGAAAACTCTGGGAGTAGATGGGATCTCCACTAAAGTGTGGAAGTATTATGGACAAGATTTTCTTTTATAGGCTGGTGATGTTATTCAAAAAAGTGTGGAATTGTGAGAAAAAGCTGGAACATTAGAGGGTAGCTATCGTCACACCATTGTATAAGAAAGGGGATACTAGTTGCATTAAAAATTTAAGAGGTATCTCACTGCTTCCCACGTCATATAAATTATATACAGAGATTTTGAGGTCAAGGCTTGTGTATGAAGTAGAGGAAAAAGGTATCATACCGAATAGGTCGGCAAGTTTTAGAAAGGCTCTTTAGTCGATCGACTATGGACAGTAGTTATATTCTTAATCACACTGCACAGATGGCTATGGTAAAAAATAAGGTGTGCACAAGTTTTATTGATCTGGTAGATGACCTTTCAAAACGGTCAGCGAAAGTAAATTGTGGAAAGTTATGCTGCAGAAAGATGATAGGGAATATTTTCTGTTTTGCATCTAAATAGCCACAGTAGAGAGGGAGTTTAGTGATAAAAATGTCAAAGAGGCGTAAGGGACAAGGGAGTTACAATTTGGTCGCTGACAAACATTGATGATCTTGTTTTGTTGGCCTCAAATAGGAAGGCATATTATGAGATATGTGAGGCTTAGTGGAAAAATTTTTAAAGGTTAAGGACCTACTTCTAAATAAATTCAAGATAAATATAATGGTTTTTTAAAAAGGCAAAGGAGGTACAAAGAAAAAGTAAAGAATAAATGCAATATAAAGCAACCGATCATAATAATATTACATCATTTAGGTAAGAGTATAACGAAGTTATGTACACACATGTGTTGCAGAGCAACGTACTGAGTGTGAGATTATATTGAAAGTGAGCCTACAACGTGTATTGAAAGGTATGAGTCTGGCTCGGATGAGAAAAAAAGAATTGTAAACCACGTCCTTTTCAGGACCAATAGGCTAAATATATATATATATATATATATCCTTATATTGTATAATGATTTTGCAGGATCATTCCACACAACCCCTGCCACCCCCTCCCCTCGGCCACCCTCTGAATAAGGTGAAATTCTATTGGTATTTACCAAATTTTTATGGGGTTAAGTTTCTGTTACGCTCCCCTACCAATCCCTTCTGCCCACTGTTCGATCTTAAAGAGCCCCCCTCAGCCCTCGTCACCCCCCTTAACCCCTTCTAATAAAAGTAAAGTTCTATCAGTTTTCACTTTATTTCTATTGGGTTAAATTTTTGTTTATTACAAATTATTTTATCCAATCTTACAATTTTGCTACCAGAGCAATAAAGTCCTAGAGCTTAATTTCTCCATTTTTTATTGTCACAAGAATACAGTTACACATTATTCTATCAATTTAAAAATCTGGAAAACTGAAGTGATTACCGCCTGGGTTATAATGAAAAGCTGATCTCTTACTTAATGGATTTTTTATTTGTCGATTTTGACACTGTCGTTTCAATCTTGATAAATGTTCTGCGTCAGTTTGTGATGCTTAAAATTGTATACATTTGAAGCATTTGAACATTTTCGTCAACTTTCTTAAAGTGTAGTCTATTTTTTGGCAAGGCACTTTGACGTTCGATGACTCTTAAAAGGACTGGCAAGCTAAACTCTTTCTTGGCTAAAGTTTACAGTAAACGTAACTGCCTGAATGTCTTAGAGTGATCTTCTCTGGTCTGCTATTGTAGCACCACACTGATCAGAACAAAAACTACAACATCTTAAGCAGTAGAGCTAGTTGTAGAGCTCTTTCCTGACGTCTCTTGGTATTACGTCGGAGACGCTGGTGTCTGAAGTAGTTTCTTTTTTTGCAAAACTCAGTCGTTTCGGTGATCTAAATTGGGGAGATTGGTTCGTGATGCTTCCCTGCTAAAGATTGTCCCATTTGCTAAAGTTTATTTTTACTTCATAGTTGTTAGGTTCGCCCACCGCAGACCTCGGAGAGGATCGGTGATTTCTGGTTAAATGTTTAGAGTCAAGAGCGTAATTTAGGGTTGTCGATGGCTAAGGTTCCCAGCCTTGCGACGAAAAACTCAACTCCGATCGCGATGTTTGCCAGTGAATGACTGACTTCATTTAATAGTGGCTGGTCTTATATAGTCTTTAAGTCGACGAATCGTTGCCGAAAATAGTCGTAAAAATGTATTTGTTGGCATGGTAGTTTAGCGTTAGATGGCCCTCAGAAGAACTGATGAGATTGATGGTTAATTAGGGAACGTAAATTCTTATAATGGCCCTGAAAAGGGCCAGTGGTAATACTTCCAGTCACTCTTTATTATTAATCTTGATGATGGAGAGCCGGCTGTGGGTAGCTTGAACTGCTCTCAGAGTCTCTGCGTACGGAGATGTGCTGGAGGGAGGTACGCCGCTGGTCAAAGAGTATCTCGTCTTCGGATCGTTCCCCAGATAACCAACCGCTTATCGTTACTTGGGAAAGAGGGTCTGGATAATACCTTCTCTGTTGGTATGCCTGTTGGACGAACCACTGAGGAGGAGGCCGTTGTGATAGCCTGAACTCCTTAGGCTTGTTTTCCCTGGGATGTTATTGTAGCAAAAGCTGCTCAGGTAGCATCAGGTCGGTTGGTAAGAATGGCCATAGAACACCAAATTACTAGAGCAGACTGTGCCCTGGTTCTGTCTAGACGTCTCCTGGTAGTACACCGGAGTCGTAAGCATTCAGAATGCCTTTTTATTGGCGACACTCATTTATCTTAGTGGTTCGAGATGGAGTTCAACGTAAGTCGCTTGTCCATTAAAGAAAAGTTTGTCGGTAGCCAGAACACCCAGCTGCACGACTCCCAGTTCTATACTTAATGCAGCGCCGGTGAACGACTATGGTAATAGGTAATTTTCTTGGGAATATTAAAACTAGATTTACTTCATTCTGTTGCAGGTAGCTTTGATTTTACTTCTACGCTACCTAGACGATTGTACTAAACAAAAGTGAAAAGCTAGCGTATAATTAAAAAATTTGAAGCTTGTTTATTGCTATTGTTTATAATTTTTTCAAGTTTAAGCTATACTAAAACCATGTAAAAAGTGTCAAGAATTACGATGTAAAATTTTAGAAAAAACGGTTAAGTAGTTTTCGTGGTTAGTGATAACGACGGTTTTTGCGACTTTGTTGTATATGGTAGTAAGATGATTAAAAAAATTTTTTTGTCAATCGAAAGCATTCTTAGTAATTTTTCAGGACTCTCTTTAAATTTAAAGATTTAGTTTAGTTGTAGTAAAACATTATTTTCTTTCCTTTTTTTAAAATCCTTAATAAAACTTGTTGATTAAATAAAACGACCGTTTATAAATAAGTCGATCATCATTTTATTCGTATATTAGAAACGTTACGGCCGTTTTAGTATCACAGTACCTTCTTCAGACATGTGTACAGCAAGACTAAACGATATACTGCACATATATTCAAAATGTATACACTTGTCATCAAAGTTCCTAAACAACGTAAAATTACATACGAATACGGACATGGTCAACGTAGGTGCAGGTACATATAATTCATATTGAGTAATGGTGAACTATTAAGACATACCATATTATTCAATAAGATGTCTGAATTTTTCAGTTTATTAATCTCTAATGCTTCTAATAAATCCAGTTTTTTACTTTTATTACATGTGTGTAAAATTTAAAAATTTTTATAATAAATATTATGGACAAGATTTTCTTTTATAGGCTGGTGATGTTATTCAAAAAAGTGTGGAATTGTGAGAAAAAGCTGGAACATTAGAGGGTAGCTATCGTCACACCATTGTATAAGAAAGGGGATACTAGTTGCATTAAAAATTTAAGAGGTATCTCACTGCTTCCCACGTCATATAAANCTATATTTAAAAGCTCTACCTGTTTTTCCTCTATATTTTTTATCACAAGATCCACAGGCAAGTTTATGAGAACATGATTTTTTTTCTTTTTCTGTTTTGTTTTTGTTGTTTTTTTACAATTGTTTGTAAGCTTTTATAAGATTTGAACACTATTTTTATACAGTATTTTTTAATTTATTGCTTTTTTTTTTGTGATTGTCTACCAGTGTATGTTATAACAAAATACTTATTTTCTGTTACGGGCGAAGGAAAAACATTTCTTACAGCTATTTTATATTTTATTCTTTTAACCATATTCTCTATAATGAAAGGATTATAATTATTATTAAATGCTATTTGTTTGATAATATTGAATTCTTTATTGTAATTTTCAGGGATTAAGGGTATGCAGCAAAGTCTATGTACGAGTAGTAACTGTAGTAGGCGGACATTTTAGGTGAATATGAGTAAATTGAAATATTGTGTATTGTAACGTCTGTATGGGTTAATGTATAAAAAATACTATATTTAAGTTGATTATTTACTCTATGTATTGCTAAATCTAAAAAATGTTTTTTTTGTTGTTTTCTTGTTCTATTGCGAATTCAATATTTTTGTGTGATAAGTTAATGTGTTTCAAATATATATCTTATTGTCTGTTTCTACTATTTGAACAGCAAATTAGGTCATCCACGTAACGGTACCATAACAATAATTTACTGCTGATTTTTAGCTAAAATTGTAATGAACCATGAGAAAAAAGATAGTATGAAACAAAATTTCATACAGTATTTTTCATAAATCCACTCACACAGAAATTACAATACACAATATTTTAATTTACTCATATTCACCTAAAATGTCCGCCTACTACAACTACATACATAGTCTTCTCTCCATACCTTTAATCCCCGAAAATTACAATAAAGAATTCAATATTATCAAACAAATAACATGGAATGATAATTATAATTCTTCCATTATAGAGAATATGGTTAAAAAAATAAAATATAAAATAGCTGTAACTGTACGCTATCAATGCCTGAGGGACGGCGTTGATGCGGAAATGATGCACTCGACGTTGAGGGGAGAAGGGTGGGTATCGTTATGCACAAAACAAGACACTCAAAATGCAGCAAGGTAGATTCAGATCAACTTTATTTTTCTTGTTGCACGCAGTCTAGTTACAGGAGTGATGGAGAAGCTCAGCGTAACAACGTCTGGCTCTCGCGCTTGATGTTTAACGTAGACTGGCCGCAACGACGTGAGGCTCGGAGCACAGTCCACTCTCTCTCTAGCGCGACGCATGCGCTTCAGGGACACTGCACGCGTGGAGCACTCAGCTCGATTAGCCTCCGATACACTCACACATACGTGGCATCAAGTGTTTCATGTCATACTTGCTTCCCGAGTTGATGTACAGAAGGCGAAACGAACGAACATCAAAATAACAAAATAAATGAATGAAAATCTCTAGCAAACTCTCACAAGCGAGTTAGTAAATAACAGAATCAATTGAAAATAATAGTACGCAATGCATAAAAAATACCGTGGAGCGCTTCCACTTACAATCAAAACTATAGGTACAGTTGTAGCGCCTGAAGAGGGAGAAGGATAACAAATATAGTTCCTGTTTTTAGTCAGGTTCAAAGTACTTACTCTCATTATTAATTAAACAATAAAAATAAATTCAAATTAATTGAAATCACAAAAAAAACAAGACACAAATAACGAAAGTTCTTGAGGTAAAGCCGCAAGTACAATAATGGTACCTCTTAGTAACTAATTAAACCTATGTAGTGCCCACTGATTCGATCTCGCAGACGGTAGGTAGCAGAATTAACTTATGGATAGGCCTAGTTAATTGAGTATTCTGAGTTTTAACCCTTACGACTTGCACCAGCGTTTTAGGATCCTTGAAAATGTGTATAATTCTCGCAAGGGGCCACTTGCCGGGGGAGTGGGCTCATCCTTAATCAAAACAAGATGTCCTATTTCTAACGACCTTTGGGGGAAATCCACTTCTCACTAGTTTGGAGGGAGTTTAGATACTCCGCTGACCAACTGCGCCAAAAACACTGGACAGCTTGGGACATTAGCTTCCACCGGTGCAGGGGTGATATATGTTTAGAAGTCAGGTCCGGCTCTGGTATTGAATAGGAGGGCTTAAACATCAAGAAGTGAGAAGGCGTAAGGGGATTCCATGGGATCATCAGTTAAGGGTGCCAGGGGTCTTGAATTCAAACATGACATAATCCGACATAACCAAGTGGAGAATTCGACGAACGTGAGAATCTGTTCTCCGATGACTCCTTTTGGATGGAATTTCGTCGATTTCACCGCAGCTTCCCACAGACCACTGAAATGTGGGGCGGAAGGGGGGTTGAAGTGCCACTGTGTGCCCACAACACAGAGAGCATCAGCGAAGGGCACGTTCTTGTGCCGATCCCTTAACATTGCTTTTAGTTCTCGGTCAGCTCCCACATGAGTGCCCCGATCATTGTATAGATCAGTGCATTGACCTCGTCTAGATGTAAATCGTTAGAAAGCCGCAATAAAGGAATCGGAAGTGTAATCTTCGACGACTTCCAGATGTACAGCTCTGGTAGCCATGCAGACAAATACAGCAATGTAACCCTTGAGGGTGCCTCGCCCGCGATACTTTGCCAGACGAATGGGAAAAGGCCTGGCATAATCGACACCTGTCTTTTGGAATGCCGGTGAAAGAATCACCCGGGCTCTCGGGAGATCAGCCATCAGCTGAGTCTGTGGTCGAGCAGCATATCGGCGACAGGTCAAGCAGTGAACCAACTCGGAACTTACGATCTATCGACCGTTTATAATCCAGTACTTCCGACGAAACGCGGTCAAGGTTAAATGTATATCTCGGTAAAGAGTAATGAGATGATATTGTTGGGTAAGTAACAAGGTTAGAGGGTTTCTGCCAAACAAAATCAGAGGGTGTTTGGCGTCAGAATCAAGCAAGGCGTTGCTTAATCTGCCTTTAACTCGTAACAACCCGTCAGACAGAAAAGGAGCTAACTTTTGTAATCGGCTAGAGGCGGGAAGACATTCTTGTTGACCAATAGGAATGTCGATGTTGCGTTTAATAACTGCGATGTCAGGCGCAAAATTTCGCCGTTGATGATCAAAAACTAAAAACAAGAAAGGGGCGTCTAACTGATTAGTTGTCAAGCTTGGAGAAGAAACCTGGATGAACGGATCACGACAAAAAAATTCTAGAGCAGTGGACTATATAGTGAGTGGTGAGGATGACTTTCTCAGACTCTCGTGACACCGAAAGGCAAAACGCATGACGTAAGCCGCTGCTCGCAAAAGCCGAAGCCAATGTGAACAACGACCAAGAAGGATTTTAACGAAAGAATCAGGTCTTTCTTCTGAGCAATTTGATACTAGATGGAACGAGGGCAGTGGCTCAATAACTTCAACCTTGAGCTCAGGGTACTGAGGGTCAGTTTCATGTAAGATATCTGGATCGTGGAACCAGATCCATTTGGCGACGAATTGACTGGACATGATGCCTCAAGAGGCCAGATCAGCAGGGTTTTGTCTTGACGTGATGTGGTGCCATTTGGCTCTGGGCACCAGGGTGTGGATGTCTGAACATCTGTTTGCAACAAAGACCGGCCATTTGGACGGCGGAGCGTTAAGCCAGTGAAGAACGTTCAGGAAGTCTGTCCATAAGTGTACAGGAGCTCCGTTATAATGGCAAGTATCTACAAAATGTTTGACGATTTTTGCAAGCAGATGAGCAGCGCATAACTCAAGTCGAGGAATGCTCAATACCTTTAAGGGGGTGACTCGGGTCTTGGCTACTTGGAGCGACACGTGTACATTGCTGCCATTGAGGAGGCGGGTGTAAACGACAGCGGCGTAGGCTGCCTTAGAGGCGTCGGCAAAGCCATGGATTTCCAGCTGAGCACCAGGAAAATAATGATACCATCGAGGGACTCTCACTAATCGATCTCAGGTATCTCATTCAGCCACTTCACCCAGGTTTCAACAACAGGGGCTGGAAGCGGCGTGTCCCACGCTATCTTAAGCAACCACAGTGACTGTAGCAACATTTTGGGAACTATAATAATCAGCGAAAACCAGCCCAAAGGATTGTAGTACCGAGCAGCTTGAGAGAACAAGCTCCGCTTGGTCCAAAATCTGGGGAGTTGATCGATCGTGAATTTAAATGCAAATTCATCGGATTTGGGATCCCAAGACAGTCCAAGGACAGATATAGACTCTCCGTTTGTCTCCAGGATCTTTGGTTGATTAACACGATGAGTTATAGGGATGCTCTCGAGAGCCTGCGGCAAATTGCAAGACCATTTGCGCAGAGAGAATCCACCAATTTGCGTCAGATTACCGAGCTCCTCACATTTGACCAAGATCTCCGCCACTGAATGACCGCCTAAAAAACAATCATCTACGTAGGTTTCCTCGCGTAGGATCCTTGAGGCCGGGGGATGAGATTCAGCATGCTCGAAGGCCAGTTGACGCAAGACGCGAGTTGCCAAGAAAGAGGAACACGCAAGACCATACGTGACTGTTATCAGTAAGTATGTTTTAAGCTGAGAAGAGGTGTCAGGTCTCCAAAGGATTGCCTGAAAAGCTTGGTAGTCTTCGTGGACCGAGATTTGCCGAAACATCTTCTCCACATCGGCAGTTAAGACGAATCTGTAAGCCATTTGATGGTCAACTCGAAAAGATTTACCATGAGATTTGGGCTGGTGTGGAGTAAGGAGTTCAAGGATAATCCATTTTTGCTTTTGGCTCAGCCATTGAAGACGACTCTAAGCTTAGGTGAAGAGCACTTGGTCCTTGACACCCCATGATGAGGGAGAAAGCTCTTCGCCGATCTGGAGTCCAATATCTCACGCATGTGGCCGAGAGCTATGTATTCAGACATGAAGGATTTGCACAACTCAAACAAGCAAGGATCGTTCCTGAATCTTTTCTCCTGCTAACGAAACATGGAGAGCGCAGTTTTGTATGAGCCTTCACGAAGCGAAAGAGTGTCAACAGTTTCGCCCTTGAACGGAAGTTTGACCACGAAACGGCCGTCAGGGGATCGAGAGTGCCTGAAGTTGAAATGCTCCTCGCAACGAAGATCGTCTCCCTTCAGCTCAGGCTTGGAGAGAGGTTCCTCGACCAGCCAAAATCGTTGCATAACTTTATCGAGATCAGGGCCCTTGGAAACGTGCATCACTGCGATTTCTTCAGGCGCGGTGATCAAATGACTCGCTTGCTTGAAGGAAGGGACACTCTCTGGTACGAAGGAAACAGGTCCTGATAATAACCATCTGATCCGAGAGGCTGAAGCGATGGTTTGATCGAGGGAGCCTCGTCGAATTGAATTTTGAATTATGTAGGCGTAAACAGAAGCTCCTAGCATAACGTCTATTTTATCTAGGGAGCGATAATCAGGGTCCGTTAGTTGAAGTTCCTGAATGTGTGGAATATTTACTAAGCTTATTGAAGTAGAAGGCTTATACGAAGAAATCTTAGGAACAATCAGGGCCTCAGTGTCGCACTTGAAACACGAATCAAAATGTGGTCGAAAGTTTAAGTAAGTCCTTCTCGTAACATGAGTTGAGGGCGAATCCCCTACGCCAGCTAATGAGATGCTAACCGACTGCGTCTTAAGTTTAAATATATCGAAAAGAGAACGAGTCACCAGAGAACTTTAAAAATTCTGGTCAACAAGGGCCTCGAACGTAAATTCGAGCGGTAGCTAAAAGAACCTTGGGTCCTGAAGGTAAGCCCTCGCTACGCAATAAGTTTACGTTATCGCAGAAGCTTTGATCGGGTAGGAGTTCATGAGATTGTTCAGGACCACCGGTGGGCTTATCAAAAGAGGTTGAGTCTTTCGAAGGACTTGACTTGGCCTCTTCCTTATGCAATAGGGTATGATACTTTCCATGACAAACCGAACACGAGAACTTACTCTTACACTGTTTTACAAAGTGTTGACCAAGAAAATTGAGACAAAGTTGCCTGTCGTTTACGAGCTGCCGTTTTTCCTTCAGAGGTTTACCTTGGAAGGTTGGACAGGAGAACAAACGATGGGGCTTGCCGAAGAGAAAGCAACTAATGGAGCCTGAATCGTTAAAAGTGGCGATTTGATGCATGAATGAAGACTTTGGTTTGGATTTTGACGTATCTTGGGACGTAGGCTTCCGTTTAACTGACTCTAACGTTTCCATCGTGATAATTTGGGCGGCGATAAACTCACGTAAACAAGAAAGAGTAGGTGGCTCATCACTGCTACCTAGGTGCTTCTGCCACTCTCGGTTGGTAGAGTTATCGAACCTACTGACCACAAGAGCGATGGTGATGTCTTCGCACCAGTTATCTCTACCCAAAGCAACAAGAGAGCCGAGGGGACCCAACATCTCTTTAAAAAAACGCTTCATTTCCGGGCAGGAGTTGGACTTCATGTTCTGACAATTGAGGACCGTGCTGGTGTAGGAGGTAACCAGACGACGCTTATTGTCATGAAAATTGACAAGAATGTTCCAGGCTTGAGTATAGTTATCACCCGAGAGGAAAATATTTTTTAACAGGTCAATAGCATCTCCAGTGACATGAGTTCGCAGATGCTGGAACTTGATAACAGCCGGGAGCTCGGTTTTGAGATGAACTAGAGCCTCAAAGACGTCACCGAAGCTCTCTCAACTCTTAAAGTCACCGCAAAATGTCGTAATATTGACAGAGGGCAAAGAGGACAAGCTATGCAAGGCAATGGCAGAAGCAGAGCCAGGGTCAGCGGTCATTCGAACGGGTCCTAGTCGGGACGCATAGTCTTCAAAATCACTCGCGACCGCGCAGTAAGCTTCTTCAATTACGTCCATATAATTTTTTTTAATGTAGTTATGTTGACTAATATCTTCATCAGGACCCAGAATTTGATTGTGAATCGACAAGGCCTGATCATACGAATCCTTAACTACTTTGCTTCGAGTCATGCATTGACCCATGGTCATTTTCGCTTCGCCTAGTTTTTTAAAATTGTTGTAGGCGTTCTTTATTTTCCGATAAAGCGCTAGCTGCTGATCGTAAAGGGTTTTTATATCGGCCATTGTTTAAAGGAGAGATGGAACAAACCCGTAGCACGAGATCGAATGAGGGGACACGCGCATAGTGAAAAGCGATTAGCTTCGGTACATGAATCACGTGAGAGTTAATGCATACACATCTTGTAATGAAAAATCGGAGCACCAGCAGCCGAAGCCAGCCTTGGTGCTCCGACTAATAGAGTGTAAGGTTCAAGGGCGATTAGTATATTATAAGTTAATAAAACACTAACAAGGCAAACACTGTAATTAACCTGAATGTCGATCTCTCGTGCACTTGTGGGGCAGAAGCACAGGTTTCGGAGAGGACCCGCAGCGTCAGTGAATAGCAGGCGTACGGCCCGCATGGGCAGCCAGCGATGATGCTCAAAGCGTAGCTAGTGGGTGATCCGCTGAAAGACAGGGACAGCAACAGCAACAGCTACAGGGACAGCAACTCTGCGAGAAAGACGTGCGCGCGCAGCGGCGCAACAGCAGCAACGTAGAAGCAGAGCGTCGACGGACGACGATTATCTATAGCAGGCCGATCACCTGCAAACAGACAAAATGGCCGTCTACGAGCGGAGAACTCGCGAGGCTCGCCAAGCTTCGCTGACTGTGAATGGTGGTGGAGCCAAGTGCGAGCTGGAGCTCGGCACCCTTGGCGGGATGATGGCTCGCGGAGGAGCGCAGCAACAACGGCGTGCGCAGTGACAACGTCCACAGCACCGACGTAGATGACTTGTGGAGGAGCGCAGCAGCAATGGCTGGCGCGGCGACGACGTCCGCAGCACCGTAAATGGCGGAGGAGCCAAGTACGAGCTGGGGCTCAGCACCCTTGGCGGGATGATGGCTCGCAGAGGAGTGCAGCAGCAACAGCATGCGTGGTGACGACGTCCGCAGCACCGACGTAGATTGGCCAAAGGCAAGTAGAAAATTCGGCAACCTTGGCGTGTGGCGGCCACATGCGCCGGGAGCGCTGATGAAAATGGCGGACAGAAAAACGAGACGACACGATTTCTTCTTCCCCTTATATCCAGCTCCAAGGACCTTGTACGCTATCAATGCCTGAGGGACGGCGTTGATGCGGAGATGATGCACTGGACGTTGAGGGGAGAAGGGTGGGTATCGTTATGCACAAAACAAGACACTCAAAATGCAGCAAGGTAGATTCAGATCAACTTTATTTTTCTTGTTGCACGCAGTCTAGTTACAGGAGTGATGGAGAAGCTCAGCGTAACAACATCTGGCTCTCGCGCTTGATGTTCAACGCAGACTGGCCGCAACGATGCGAGGCTCGGAGCACAGTCCACTCTCTCTTTAGCGCGACGCATGCGCTTCAGGCACACTGCACGCGCGGAGCATTCAGCTCGATTAGCCTTCGATACACTCACACAAACGTGGCATCAAGTGGTTGATGTCATACAATAGTAAATGTTTTTCCTTCGCCCGTAACAGAAAATAAGTATTTTGTTATAACATACACTGGTAGACAATCACAAAAAAAAAAGCAATAAATTAAAAAATACTGTATAAAAATAGTGTTCAAATCTCATAAAAGTTTACAAACAATTATAAAAAAACAACAAAAACAAAACAGAAAAAGAAAAAAAATCATGTTCTCATAAACTCGCCTGTGGATCTTGTGATAAAAAATGTAGAGGAAAAACAGGTAGAGCTTTTAAATATAGATTAAAAGAAGGCAAAAATGTTTACGAAAATAGTTAAGATACTTCCAGTTATGCAAACTATTTAATAGAATGTAAACATATTTATGATGAAAATTTGTAAATTTTACACACATGTAATAAGAGTAAAAAACTGGATTTATTAGAAGCATTAGAGATTAATAAATTGAAAAATTTAGACATCTTATTGAATATTATGATATGTCTTAATAGTTCACCATTACTAAATATGAATCATATGTACCTGCACCTACGTTGACTATGTACGTATTCGTATGTAATTTTACGTTGTTTAGGAACTTTTATGACAAGTGTATATATTTTGAATATAAGTGCAGTATATCGTTTAGTCTTGCTGTACACATGTCTGAAGAAGGTACTGTGATACCAAAACGGCCGTAACGTTTCTAATAAACGAATAAAATGAAGATCGACTTATTTATAAACGGTCGTTTTATTTAATCAACCTGTCATGAATTTTATTAAGTGACGACCAATATTATAATATATTTAATGAAACTTATTTTAATTTTTTTCATAAGTTAGAGCAACGCTCCAATATTTGTTCTAGTCTTTTCTAAATATTGTCTACTACTCCCATCATAATTATTTTATCCATATAATTTGTTAACATATATCCATAACTCCCTTGAGGTAGTACTATACCAATCTGGGTTTTTGTCTCTTAAACACTCAATACGTTTAACAATTGCATTAATAAATATATACAGAAAAGCATGACATGATGTTTTTATTCTCAATCAAAAAATAGCGAATAATCTTATAGAATATTACACCGTGGACCTTGCTGGTAGCCCTATTTACCACAAAAAAGGTAGAAATCGTTTGTTCCTGTTAATGGAAATATGTTTCATATTTCAATAAAAGTTGACAATTTTGTCTTCAACCTAGATAATACGCAACGTTTTAAAGAAAAAATAATATTAAAAGCAACTAAAACTTCATATTATCAAAAACTTAATGTGCATATTATTTTTATTTATATGTATCCATGTTACAGTTTAATGTTTTAATGTTACAAACTTGATTTTTCATAAAAAATTAATTAAAACGCTAATGTAATTACGCACAGGATAGGATTTAGCTAATTTGATTTATCTATGTTTAAGGAACATCGTCCTGAATTCGATCTAATTTTGGAGGTGACAAATAATGTCAAATTAACGATACATTGTTCAAAAATCGCAATGAAGCAAGTTTTTTGTCATTTGTTCTAATTGTATCGGTGTGTTATAAATACACCGATCAAACTTTTTTTTTAATATACAGGTATTAGAAATTCGATCGATTTGAAACAAGGTGGATTGAAATAGGTAGATAATTTATGAAAACATTAACAAATTATTGTGTTGCAAAAAGTGCAGTGTTGTTGCAAAAAAAAAAAAAAAAAAATTCTTAAAGATAAAAATGCTTTGTGGTCTAAATAAGTATTGTATAAAAAATAATATTTCATCATTTGTATCTGATAAAGAGCTTACAACTACATACATACGTATATATGTGAGTGTTCACCTACACAAACACTACTATTAGTAGAATGATTGCAGATAATAAATACAATCACTTTTTTCTTAACTTACGAATGTGTATATTCACTTAATACTTCGGTAAGTTATTCATGAAAGGATCACATACACATCAATAAATAAATATCACTCACAATATTTCAAATATTCAACTGTTTCATAAAAAATTATTATACATTTACTTCATCACAATTATTCTAAGAGTTGTACCAAAAAAATTGTTCTTTATTGATTATAATCATGAATGCTTATAATTAGTATTCCATTCATTTTTGTTATCTCCATGCAAAAAAAAAATTTTCTAATCAATAGTTGTTTATTTTTTTAAAAGATACATATTGTTTAGTAGTCAATCAATGAGGGAGATTCCAATTTCTATGGCGCCATGATCTGAGTGTGATTTTTTAAAGATACTAATCCGAGAAAAACGGGAAAAATAATTAAAAAATTCCTACCTGTCTACTTTTTGATACATGGAACTCAAAAGTCAAAAAAATCATTTCATGTATGAGTGCGATATTAGTGTTATTTCGTGTTAATTTGATAGTAAGAAATAAGAAAAAAATAATGAAAATTTTGTTACTTTGAGTTTGCTTCTTTTAACCCATTTGAAGGTATTTTTTGTATATTTTTTCGTGGGAAACATGATTAAAATAATAAGAAAAATATAGAAAAAATATGCCAGGATGTTGACGGGGGCCGAGCCACTGAGCCAATCATATACTTATTCCAAGCGGGTCGGCCTCCGTTGGCGCCCTGGCACATGCGCTCGTAAGAGCTCCGTGAACTGTGTTAACAACTTGCACGTAGTAATAAATAAAAAATACTTAAAATTGCGGCATCTTTTGCAGGTTTTGCAATTGAACCGCAAAAAAATGCTAAGATCTTTGCTTAATTTCTTAATGAAAGAGTAAAAAAACAGGCAGTCTGCAAAAATTTAATTAAACAATAGTTTTGCCTTTGAAGTATTGCCTGGAGGGTTGGAACAGCAACCAATCGTTTGCAATTTTACTCCCAGTGACGGAGGTGTATGCTAATCCCCAATAGCACACAAGGTTTTTAAAACGTTCTAAAAACGTTTGTAAGTCTTTAAAACGTTTTAAAATAGTCTAAAAAATGTTTTTAGCCGCTCTGTACTATTAGGGAATGCAAAATAGCGAAATACGCTATATTTATTTTATAATTAATGATCAAGTATACTCAGCGTATAACCTGGTATAACCTAGCATAAGGTGAGGGTCAGTATAGGTGCGGGCGCATATTGCCAGTCCAGTTTCAGTTCAGTCCTTTATTTCTTTATCATAACCCACCAGTCCTTCGCCTTCCGTCGATAAGTTTGATTCCGTGTGATTCCATATAGTTCTCCAACTTAATATAAGCACAAAATAGGTCAGTTCTATTTGGGTACATGGGGCTTATTATTCCACCAGGAGCGCTTGTCATCACTTGGGGGGCAAGCGTGTATTCTATATATTAATATACATTATATGCGCGCGCAGCTGGTAAATACAGATGTACAAAATGTACGCTTACCCCCTATGTAATAGCGATTGCTCTTGGCGGATGAATAAGCCCCATTCGCCATCGCCGTCAGCACTAAATTGTATGCGACCTGGCAACGTTGTATGATTAGAGGGCGTTAGTGTAGTTTACTGGCGAGTGTTTCGCGAACCACGCCAGCAGTAAGCAGATGACGTAAGACGAAAAAGAGGACTTTTTTTGATCAACAGGTGGTCAACAGTTAACAAACATACGACATTTACTGCTGGTGAGGTTTGTGGAACACTCACCGGTAATACAGTGTGTCGAGGGATAGTGCGGTGGATAGGGTCACGTGGTAATGATTTTCTCCGCCATTTATAGCACCTCCCACCACGTGCAGTTCTATTACTTCTATACCTATATCCATGGTACAAGAAGACAAAATACCATTGAAATCACATTGGAATGTTAGATCTCCTCCAACAGGCTCGACATCTGATTAGATATGACGTTATACGGGCTTCTCGTCTAATTGGACGATCCAGGTAAACATGCGCATGGACTTACCTTGTATACTTCTTCCGTGCCTATATCTTCACTACAAAGTTATAGAACGGTATATCTGTATTGCTGAAAAGTAGTGGGAGATGCTACAAATATCAGAGACAAACAGCACACCGCGTCACTATTGAAAAAAATCAAAAAATCAAACTGGATTTTTTTAGCAAGATCTTCACAGAGCTTCTATACTTCCATATAGTTGTTTACTGTTATTTCTTGCGAAACCTCAAGTTATTTATTTTTGTATAAAATAGATGTGTTTATATTATTAAAGATGGGACGTAGGTTGAAAAAAAATCAAAGTTAAGTAAATAACGCTTTTTTGCATTTTTAAACATGGTGCACTACTGAAAAAAATTTCAAAAAATCCATTTTTGACTCATTTTTCAATGCTCTACAGGAAGAAAGATAAAAATTGTATGCAGGTGTAATAGAATCTGGCCAAAATAGCGTTTTAATAATGAAATGATTTTTTTTTGAGGTCATGTTTAACTCCAACAATTTAAAAAAAAATTATTTGAATATCAATGTTAAACTATATACTTACTCAAATTTTTTTGATCGTTAGAAAGCCAGAAAAAAAATAAGACGTGAGAAAGTGCTATGTTTTAAGTCTGTTGGAGTCAAAATAACGGTTTTTTGCATTTTTTAACATGGCACACCACTGAAAGAAATCTTAAAAAGTACGTTTTCGACTTATTATTTGACGTTCTTCAGTATAAGATAATAAAATTCTGTGCAGGTATAATAGAACCTGGCAAAAAAGCGTTGTAAACTCAATGAAATTTTTTTTGAGGTTACGTGCAGCTCCAATAATTAAAAAAAAAATCCTTTTCAAAAGCAGTGTAAAACTGTATACCAAAAAATTTTTTTGGATTTATTTTATGATTAGAACGCGAGAAAAAAAATAAAACGTGAGAAAGTGCTATGTTTAAGGTCCCATGGAGTTAAAATAACAGTTTTTTGCATTTTTAACATGGCGTACTACTGAAAAAAATTTTTAAAAAATACGTTTTTGACTTAATTTTAGTCGCTCTACAAAATGAAAAGATAAAATTTTGAGCTGGTATAATAGAACCTGGCCAAAATAGCGTTTTACAAATAAAATAATTTTATTCGAGCTTATGTTAAACTAAAAAAAAAATAAAAAACATTACATTTAAAATTAATACGTATTCTTAGAGTTTAGCTCATATTACCTGCTAACTTGGCACTGTGCATAGTATCTTTGATCTCTCGATCTTTCACTAAATAATAGCATTATGAAATTGGTTCTATTTTCCTATNTTAAAGTTATGTAAAACATTATACGTATAAATTTTTTCAAATTTATTTTATGATTCGAACAACCTGGTGGAACCTTCAGTTAAGCCCCGAGACATACTGTTATGCTATATAAAAACAAAAAAAAAACAAAAAAAAAATGAGGGCACTTTACCCTTTATTATAAAACGTCAGGTAAGATATGAATTGTTACCATTCATATACATACAAATTGTAAGTTTATTAAATAAGAACTAACGTAACTTCTACGTACGCTGGAACAACTTTTTTTTTTTATTTGTGCAAAAATACCAGCAACTTATCTGTAAAAATTGCATAACACAATGATGACAATGACACAATACAGTCGCTAGTTCAAAAAATCTTACAACAATCCAAACTATCAAAATGGGCACATATATCAGCCAAAATTTTAGCGTTTTTGAAATAAACATTTACTAGGGATATTACAACTTTTCTAAAAAAAAATTCAGAGAAAAAACATTTTTAACACTTATAAACTTCTGTTATGTTGTTAAACTTTTTTTAATGTTGATTCTTATTAGTACTTACTTGTCCTGAATGTAAAATGTAACCATTTTATATTATAACATATGTGTGTTTTCAGAAATTTAAAGTTAATCAAAGCACTCCATAATGTTGATTTTTCTGGATTATCGTCTGATAAAAAGTACAAGCCTCTAGACACCAGAAAATATAGAAGCCATAACCCTACAAGCTGAAAAAAATAATGTCGTAATATCAATAATAACTAATCTTCTTTATTTATCTTAGATATTTTTAGCAATTAAAAGTTGCCCAACATGAATTTTTTAGGGGAGTCATACACATTTTCTTCCATCGAAAATTTCCCCGGGGCGCCATTTTCCCCATAAAATTCAAATGTCTCATTTGAATGAAGAGTGCAGCGATAATTTTCTTATACATTACTTTACACATCTTAGTTGTAATTCTTTTAAACCAAATTAACTTGGGTTCAAATTTTTTTTAATCAACTATCAGCGTTTTGCATTATCCTTTGTCAACATTTGTCCTTCCTAGTTCACACAACTTTGGAAAAAAATTGTGTTTTCAATATTGAATATGAGTTGTTTATACAATAATAATAACCTGTGGACTACATTTTGCAGTCTTAAAATTTTTTTTACGTTCTCAACTACTAAAATATCTATTTAACATCACTTGAGGTAAATTTTGACTTTTTAAGCAACAAACAAATTTATTTTCTCGTTTTCGTCGATTCAATTTTAATTGTCTTTATTAATCATTAACAAAAATAGCAACAATATTTACAAATATTACAAAATATTTACAGAGGCTTCAATGTTCACGGAAAAAGTAGTTCTAATAATAATTATAATCAGAATTCACTTTTTTTATAATTCTTCTTTTGGCTCTTGGCTCTTCGTCACTTATCACTGATTCTTGGTTTTGTCTCTTCATGTTCCCTGTATTATTTTTCTTCTTTCTTTTGATAACTTTATCAACAATCTTTTCATGACGTTTGGACACTTCATTCTGTAAAACAGTAAAAATTAATCCTAGATAAATTATAAAATACTTTCAACCTGGGCTACAAAGTTAATTATTGTTTGTGTTAAGTTTGTCGTTTTATAAAATTATTATGAACAAAGTTAGATGAAGCTTTGAGGAATCCTTTATTAAGTTACAATTCACCACATTTTTAAATTTTAGAATAAGCTAATGAATATAAATAAAAAAAAAAAAAAAAAAAA
>NW_019379507.1:297858-320846 GCF_000648655.2 Copidosoma floridanum | reverse complement strand
AGATACTTTTGATTTGAGAAACCACTACCTTAATTTTCTTTTTCAGTAGAGAAAAAATTGGTTATTTCTTTTCAGAATTTCTCATGAAAATAAAATGATTTTGGTAAAATTTAATAAGATCCGGTACATCAGACAGAATTCGTAAGCTTTTGTTTTGCAAAAAAAAAAAAAATTCATAGAGAAAGTGCAGGGCATTATAAAGAAAAATAAGGTGTGATCGCTAGACAAGCTAAGCTTGTTTGTTCTGGTGCCATTCAAACAGCACATCATTTATTTCAATGTTAATTGAAAATAATGGGCTAGAATAAGTTGAAATGATGAGGAACAACTTTTTTTTTTTTTTTTAAATGGTGTAGGGTGAGTATAACAGCAGATGATATTTATAAGTCGAAAAAAAAGTTGAGTGTTAAGATTAACGAGTTGCAAATTGAAATCAGTAAAAAATTTTAAAATAGTAAAACTGCTTCGTGGGTCATTAAAACACATGGTAAAATGAGTCACAAACTAGTAAGGAAGCATAGTTGATCAGTTTCCAAATTATTAAGAAATTTAGTAATATTTGGATTGGATCAAACCGCATTGCATCGTACTCATGAATGAAACAAAAAAATACTGTGAGCTAAAATTTTGATAAAAATAATTTTGTGAAGAGAATTGATCCCGAGAATAAATGTTACATCCCGAGTTGATACGAATTACATTATAACTAAAAACTATCCGTCCATCAAAATTCAGAAAAGAAGTATTTCGAATATGACAAGAGGAGCTTGTGTGTCGTTTATGTGTGCACGTGTGTGTATTAGCTTTAAGGTGAATGCTTCATAATATGCTGACATAGAATACGGCCAGCCTCATTGTAAAAATGGATGTATGTGTGAATGAATAGTTACTTGCTCATTAATTGTTTAGTTTTGATAATGTATACTAATTAAAAATTTGTAACTCACACATTACTCCATTATATTCGAAATTGATTGTAAAATCCTCAGAAGGATTAATTTCGAAATTGTAAACTTACTGTCACAATTGAACTTGTATTTGGCGTTCTTATATTGCTGATACGAGCTTTCATCATCACTGACCCAAAAACTCAATCCCACTTGTCAGAAAATGCGATTGGTACTGTTGTATTGTTATTTTCTAATATGTAAAATCATAACATATAACATCATCATGCAACTGTCAAAGCAATCTGCAAGAACATCGCTCATTGGTTGACCTAATTTAACCAAAGGCCTCTTTTACTCGCTCTGATGCTATAAAAACGCACCATAAAGAGGAAAAAGAGCTCTCTTTACGTCTGTCACCTGTCCTCTAAAGTTTTAGTCAACTCTTAACTCTCGTGACTTGTGAGTACCTTATACATGTAAGGCATAACGTGTTGGCTGAGGCAACTCCAGTGCGTATCGAGAACATCAAAAGTATCTGACTACGCTTAGGAGCGAGGTACAGCAAAAGAGGCCTGCCGAAAGTGATTCTGGCGATAGCAGCAGAAGCAGAAATCGCAACATCCTACTGGCCACGAGCTCGTTCGTGTAGTTAAAGGAAATACTGACGGTTGTAGCACGAAGCATTAGGAATTTCCGAAGCAGCAGTAAAAATAGTCAGTGATAGATGTAAGTAAAATATCAGTAATAAAATTTTCGTTGAACCTTGTTATAGTGACCCACTAAAATTGTATTTGAAAGAACAAATTATTATTAAATTGCTTCAGTAAAAAAATACATTTATTACCCATATTATTTAATTAAAGATCATTATTCAATAAAAAAATAAAAGAACAAATACACGAGCTGAATTCTAAGAACCCCACGAATGGCACTTAAATAAAACAGTTACAACCATACTCTGAACAAGTCAGGTCATAACACTCTTAACGCACAAAAGGAAAAAAAATCGTTGCTCAAGCTCTTGCTGTCCTGGTCTTTTTCGATTAATTATTTTAGAACTTAATCGCCTTTTCATATTTAGCTTTGCAAATAGCTTGTAAATGGTTTTTTTTTACCACAGTTACTATACTGTTTGAATCAATGCCTGCATTCTGATGCCTTATGATTCTTTTGACAGTAACAGTAGTACGTAAACGCTCTCTTTTTCTCTTCTGATTGCTGTGCTTTCCTATGGGACGTTTGCTACTTGCCCTTGGCATTCTTTTTGTCTGCATTACTATGAGCTTTATTATCCTTGCCGACTCATTTTGAACATTTGTTTTAGATTTGGTTGGTTCTATTTACTTCTCTGAGGCATCGTTGCCGTTGGTGAGGCAAGTTCTGTCTTTCCAAGACCTCAGATGGTGGTGGATTCACATGACTGTAAGGATAATAAGACATTCTTTAACTCGTCGCATGATTTTCTAGTTGGCTTCGTCGGCGCACACAAATAGTGAATCAATTTGTACGATTTATTGACTACTTTTGTTAATAGAATTATAGCGTTGTGACAGTTTACCACAGGTTATACGGTTAAGAGGTTTAAAGAGCTACTAGATTATTTTGGTTTAAATTTTTAAATGACATCAAACTACGGATATGATGTATGGAAACAAAATTCATATTAATCCAAATAAATTATTTAATTTTGTACCCATATAGGCTGACCGTGACTCACTGCCCCTAAAAATATCCCAAGCTTTTGTACAATTAGCTTTAATCGATTGAATATTCTTCATAAGGTCCTCAGCTTCATCTTTTATGTGCGTTCTTAGGTAATGAATATTAAAAATCGCAGCTAAATGTTTTTTTATATGGACTAAAGCTTTTCACATGTCTCTAAAACTGTTTTAATTAGAACACCGACTATCAAACTTAGTAATATCTAACTATTCACTGTATTACCACCAGGAGGTGGATCTAAACGAAAAGATACTATGCTTTCGTTTTCAATGACAGATAGACTATGAAAAAAGTCTTAATACTTACCTAACTGCAATTAATATTCATTTTTTACTAAATCTATTAACTTGAAAGTAAAGTACAAATTCTTTAGGCTTACCACTTTTGAAACTAATGTTTATAAGCTAAAAATAGTGTCTGGTGATTCTTTTAAAAAATTTCAAAGTGTCGTTGCAATTGTGTTATCCTAGCATTAGCTTGACCTCAAACCTTTTCACTTCCTAATTTTGAAAAACTTTCGAAAGCGTGACTAATTTTTTTTTTTTTTAGTAGAAAATTGTTTGGTGTAATAACTGTTTATGGTTACACGCGAACTATTAACCAGCACAACTACTTAGAAGTAAGAAAATCACAAACTCATCTACAATTTTATCAAACTAACCAAAATTTAATTTACTAAACTCAAATGTTTAACCCACCAGGACTAAGAAGTGTATGTTCCAACTAAATTTGTTTAATCAATACACTTCTAATGTCTCATAAATCTAACTGTCACGTTTAATCAATACAACTTCCCAATAAATCATCTTGTTATCGTTAAGTAAATCTATTAAACAGAAAGTTTCTATATAATTCCAACAAACTAAGTTTTTAGTAGCCAAAACATCAGATTAACTGATAAAGCACACTTTTAGTACAAGTCAACTAAGGAACGTTGCTGTTTAGTACAGTAACTGAAATGCAGCCCACATCCATCTCGTCATCTCTCTCACCCTCTCTTATTATGTGCCTTTGAAGAGAAACAATAAATGAAGATGGCCACTTATATTGCCTTTTACGTGGCAAACTGAAGCCCGAGTGCCTAATCTAACTTATTGTTCACTCGTCTTTTTCCCAAGCCCAAGATCCGACTTAAAGGACTCAAATTTTAAACTTATCTACGAGTAAACTGTATGTTTTTGAGCAAGCTCAGACCTAATTTTAATTAATGAGGAACAAGAAAAATTTAGCGAAAAGCAAGGGAGAGATAAAGAATTACTCTTTTTCTTACTCAATGAAAGATTACTACATTTGATGAATTTTAACTATATCAGATATAACGAGTAATTAAAACACAAAAATCCTTTAACATGCAAGCATCAGATCAAGAAAAATTACTTTTTCTTGCTCTCTTTCTCAGACCCTATTAACCAACTGCTTACATGTTTGTAACCTTACAATAGGTATCATCAAAGTAGTATAATTGCATTTGATTGGTATACAAATGAGAGACGGACTTTTCGGCACGATATTTCAATTTTAATACAATAAACACGTTTCTTTTAAAAATTATGTATCAACTAACCAAGTGTATTTTCCAAAAACATAAGCTCAGTTAGCCATACACGCTTGCGTGTTTACAATAAGTTCAAACCTAAACTTAATAAAAATTGTAATTCTGAAGAGGTAGATTAAAAGTTGCTTTACCAAAGGATTAAGAAAAATTTTGTTCGAGGCTCATCTTAAATGGAGTAAAAAGAAAGAATCTTTTGATNTTTTTTTTAAATGGTGTAGGGTGAGTATAACAGCAGATGATATTTATAAGTCGAAAAAAAAGTTGAGTGTTAAGATTAACGAGTTGCAAATTGAAATCAGTAAAAAATTTTAAAATAGTAAAACTGCTTCGTGGGTCATTAAAACACATGGTAAAATGAGTCACAAACTAGTAAGGAAGCATAGTTGATCAGTTTCCAAATTATTAAGAAATTTAGTAATATTTGGATTGGATCAAACCGCATTGCATCGTACTCATGAATGAAACAAAAAAATACTGTGAGCTAAAATTTTGATAAAAATAATTTTGTGAAGAGAATTGATCCCGAGAATAAATGTTACATCCCGAGTTGATACGAATTACATTATAACTAAAAACTATCCGTCCATCAAAATTCAGAAAAGAAGTATTTCGAATATGACAAGAGGAGCTTGTGTGTCGTTTATGTGTGCACGTGTGTGTATTAGCTTTAAGGTGAATGCTTCATAATATGCTGACATAGAATACGGCCAGCCTCATTGTAAAAATGGATGTATGTGTGAATGAATAGTTACTTGCTCATTAATTGTTTAGTTTTGATAATGTATACTAATTAAAAATTTGTAACTCACACATTACTCCATTATATTCGAAATTGATTGTAAAATCCTCAGAAGGATTAATTTCGAAATTGTAAACTTACTGTCACAATTGAACTTGTATTTGGCGTTCTTATATTGCTGATACGAGCTTTCATCATCACTGACCCAAAAACTCAATCCCACTTGTCAGAAAATGCGATTGGTACTGTTGTATTGTTATTTTCTAATATGTAAAATCATAACATATAACATCATCATGCAACTGTCAAAGCAATCTGCAAGAACATCGCTCATTGGTTGACCTAATTTAACCAAAGGCCTCTTTTACTCGCTCTGATGCTATAAAAACGCACCATAAAGAGGAAAAAGAGCTCTCTTTACGTCTGTCACCTGTCCTCTAAAGTTTTAGTCAACTCTTAACTCTCGTGACTTGTGAGTACCTTATACATGTAAGGCATAACGTGTTGGCTGAGGCAACTCCAGTGCGTATCGAGAACATCAAAAGTATCTGACTACGCTTAGGAGCGAGGTACAGCAAAAGAGGCCTGCCGAAAGTGATTCTGGCGATAGCAGCAGAAGCAGAAATCGCAACATCCTACTGGCCACGAGCTCGTTCGTGTAGTTAAAGGAAATACTGACGGTTGTAGCACGAAGCATTAGGAATTTCCGAAGCAGCAGTAAAAATAGTCAGTGATAGATGTAAGTAAAATATCAGTAATAAAATTTTCGTTGAACCTTGTTATAGTGACCCACTAAAATTGTATTTGAAAGAACAAATTATTATTAAATTGCTTCAGTAAAAAAATACATTTATTACCCATATTATTTAATTAAAGATCATTATTCAATAAAAAAATAAAAGAACAAATACACGAGCTGAATTCTAAGAACCCCACGAATGGCACTTAAATAAAACAGTTACAACCATACTCTGAACAAGTCAGGTCATAACACTCTTAACGCACAAAAGGAAAAAAAATCGTTGCTCAAGCTCTTGCTGTCCTGGTCTTTTTCGATTAATTATTTTAGAACTTAATCGCCTTTTCATATTTAGCTTTGCAAATAGCTTGTAAATGGTTTTTTTTTACCACAGTTACTATACTGTTTGAATCAATGCCTGCATTCTGATGCCTTATGATTCTTTTGACAGTAACAGTAGTACGTAAACGCTCTCTTTTTCTCTTCTGATTGCTGTGCTTTCCTATGGGACGTTTGCTACTTGCCCTTGGCATTCTTTTTGTCTGCATTACTATGAGCTTTATTATCCTTGCCGACTCATTTTGAACATTTGTTTTAGATTTGGTTGGTTCTATTTACTTCTCTGAGGCATCGTTGCCGTTGGTGAGGCAAGTTCTGTCTTTCCAAGACCTCAGATGGTGGTGGATTCACATGACTGTAAGGATAATAAGACATTCTTTAACTCGTCGCATGATTTTCTAGTTGGCTTCGTCGGCGCACACAAATAGTGAATCAATTTGTACGATTTATTGACTACTTTTGTTAATAGAATTATAGCGTTGTGACAGTTTACCACAGGTTATACGGTTAAGAGGTTTAAAGAGCTACTAGATTATTTTGGTTTAAATTTTTAAATGACATCAAACTACGGATATGATGTATGGAAACAAAATTCATATTAATCCAAATAAATTATTTAATTTTGTACCCATATAGGCTGACCGTGACTCACTGCCCCTAAAAATATCCCAAGCTTTTGTACAATTAGCTTTAATCGATTGAATATTCTTCATAAGGTCCTCAGCTTCATCTTTTATGTGCGTTCTTAGGTAATGAATATTAAAAATCGCAGCTAAATGTTTTTTTATATGGACTAAAGCTTTTCACATGTCTCTAAAACTGTTTTAATTAGAACACCGACTATCAAACTTAGTAATATCTAACTATTCACTGTATTACCACCAGGAGGTGGATCTAAACGAAAAGATACTATGCTTTCGTTTTCAATGACAGATAGACTATGAAAAAAGTCTTAATACTTACCTAACTGCAATTAATATTCATTTTTTACTAAATCTATTAACTTGAAAGTAAAGTACAAATTCTTTAGGCTTACCACTTTTGAAACTAATGTTTATAAGCTAAAAATAGTGTCTGGTGATTCTTTTAAAAAATTTCAAAGTGTCGTTGCAATTGTGTTATCCTAGCATTAGCTTGACCTCAAACCTTTTCACTTCCTAATTTTGAAAAACTTTCGAAAGCGTGACTAATTTTTTTTTTTTTTAGTAGAAAATTGTTTGGTGTAATAACTGTTTATGGTTACACGCGAACTATTAACCAGCACAACTACTTAGAAGTAAGAAAATCACAAACTCATCTACAATTTTATCAAACTAACCAAAATTTAATTTACTAAACTCAAATGTTTAACCCACCAGGACTAAGAAGTGTATGTTCCAACTAAATTTGTTTAATCAATACACTTCTAATGTCTCATAAATCTAACTGTCACGTTTAATCAATACAACTTCCCAATAAATCATCTTGTTATCGTTAAGTAAATCTATTAAACAGAAAGTTTCTATATAATTCCAACAAACTAAGTTTTTAGTAGCCAAAACATCAGATTAACTGATAAAGCACACTTTTAGTACAAGTCAACTAAGGAACGTTGCTGTTTAGTACAGTAACTGAAATGCAGCCCACATCCATCTCGTCATCTCTCTCACCCTCTCTTATTATGTGCCTTTGAAGAGAAACAATAAATGAAGATGGCCACTTATATTGCCTTTTACGTGGCAAACTGAAGCCCGAGTGCCTAATCTAACTTATTGTTCACTCGTCTTTTTCCCAAGCCCAAGATCCGACTTAAAGGACTCAAATTTTAAACTTATCTACGAGTAAACTGTATGTTTTTGAGCAAGCTCAGACCTAATTTTAATTAATGAGGAACAAGAAAAATTTAGCGAAAAGCAAGGGAGAGATAAAGAATTACTCTTTTTCTTACTCAATGAAAGATTACTACATTTGATGAATTTTAACTATATCAGATATAACGAGTAATTAAAACACAAAAATCCTTTAACATGCAAGCATCAGATCAAGAAAAATTACTTTTTCTTGCTCTCTTTCTCAGACCCTATTAACCAACTGCTTACATGTTTGTAACCTTACAATAGGTATCATCAAAGTAGTATAATTGCATTTGATTGGTATACAAATGAGAGACGGACTTTTCGGCACGATATTTCAATTTTAATACAATAAACACGTTTCTTTTAAAAATTATGTATCAACTAACCAAGTGTATTTTCCAAAAACATAAGCTCAGTTAGCCATACACGCTTGCGTGTTTACAATAAGTTCAAACCTAAACTTAATAAAAATTGTAATTCTGAAGAGGTAGATTAAAAGTTGCTTTACCAAAGGATTAAGAAAAATTTTGTTCGAGGCTCATCTTAAATGGAGTAAAAAGAAAGAATCTTTTGATGGTTTTAAGACTTGTAATAAAATATGTCATAGTACTTTTAAAGAAACTGCGATTCAAATGGGCCTAGTTGACCATGATTCCCAAATACTATAGAATAAATTTTTCAGGAAACTTGTATTGTTATGTACTATTTTAACTGCGAAATTATTTTGTATTCTTTTTTTAGTTAGAAAGGAGTTAAGGAAATTTAATTTAGAACTAGTCAAAAAAGTATTTTATTCAAAATTTTATTAAAGACCATAAAAACAATGGTCTTTTACCCTTAAACAATACTTTTTATGATTATTAATGTAAAGATTTCAAACTACTCGGTTTTCAAAAAACTGATATGAAAATTTCAAAAAATATTGATATGATTGAACTTTACAAAAAACTACTTAAACTGTTTTCCTTGCAATTGAATCAAGACCAAAAATGTGTTTTTTAAAAGGTTATGAGATCTAATAGAAAAATTTATTTTTATTAATGGTTTTCGAGAATTTCGAACACCATTTTTGTATAAAATTTTGATTCACTATTATGTTTACTGAGCAAAACTAGTTTATCTGTGGCATAGACGGGCATCACCCCGATTTTAGTTTCTAAAGGAATCACCAGTCCCTGAACTTTTTGAGTACCTTTAGTTTTAAGTACACATTAAAATTCCATCATTGAATCTCAATTAGATAAAAAAAAAAACGCATAGCTGATGTAATTATTTGGAATAAAGCATCAATGATACCAAGAAAGCATTATAAATGGTTGATCATTCTAGGTAAGGGTTCTATTATAATAGTATACCGTTTGGCAATAAATTAATAATTTTAGGTTGTGATTTTCGTCAAATTATTTCTATTGAAAAGAATGTAGATAAAAAAATTAACAGTTGCTGAAAGTATCAAACATTCAATTCTTTTTACCTTTTAAACATTTAAGAATAATAAATGAACCTAGCTTCTATCTAAAATAATCCCTTGTCAAAAAAATGGAAACTAAGTTTTTACTCTAACAATAACTGTAAATATAACCAGTATTAAATTATCTCTAACTATTGTGTTGTGTAGAAACTAGTTTCCTTCAGTAGTACTTTTCTCTATGACCATTAATAAGTTGCAGGTTCAAAGTTCTAAGAAATACTTAAAGAAATGATTATTTTCGCATAGACAGTTTTATGTTACATTATCAAAGCATGAAAATACCGAAAACACTCTTATAAAAAATGAGATAAGGAGATAATTTTTCGGACATAGAAAATACCGTATGGTATGTGGTATTCCATGTCATATGCTTAGTATTTATCACTTCCAAACACAGAGTTTCAGTCTAAAATTACAAACAACGAATGCTCAGCGATCTTCAAACATCAATTTGCACTAGTACATCCAAGAATGTAAATAATGATCAATTTCAATATTTTTTACTGTGTATATCCACAAGAAATATCATACACATTTTCGACAGTAACTTGTACTTAATTTAAAATCCGAAAATCAGCAGTTATAACCATCAATTACTGTGTAATTATTGCACCGCGATTGTGCTTGTGTCAATCGAGGGTGATTAGGTTAAGTTCTGATTGGTCGTTTAAATCCCTAACCTGACGTGTCCTCCTTCAATGAAAAAGTATAAAAACTCCTCGCGCATACCAACATTCGCCTCTTCTCTTTCATTAAGCGCTCTAAAGTAACTACAAAGGTTGGAGAGTGAGTTCTATTGCATATTTTAAGAGAATGTGAGACTTAATTCGGTGATTAAGGTGCCTATCAGAAGCGTGCATTTTAAGAAAATGTAAGACTTAGTTTGGTGACTGACTGAGCTGTGTGAGGAAAGCTCAAGCAAAACCATGCCACTGTAGACTCGCCTAAAAAGTGATTCAAGGAGGAACAAGAAAGAAAAGACCGTCGATTTGGGTTCCGACGTTGAAAGTAACAGCCTAATTATTATCATCGCCACGAGTACTCTCGTGTAGGATTAGAATTATCGTTGTGGTCAACCTTGTAAGATCTTGCGGCTGCATGCGCACAAGCATCGGCTAACCAACGATCATAGAAGCACGTTAAGTTAAGAAAAACTATAAATTGTATAAACATTGTAAATGCGAATCTGAAACTTTTAAATTTATATTATTTGTAAAATCGATTATTTTAGGCTTTTTTCAATTTATAAAATCATCAGATACGACATAACTTGGTTGTTGATTAATTTTCCTTTCTTTATTCAAAAATTTCAAGATTCAAAATACCAATTGATAAAAACATATTTTTTAGCTTTGATAAATAAATTAAAATTCAAGCAAAAATTAATTTTTTTTCATATTATTTTCATCCCTTTTTTATTTCTTTATTTTTTTGTTTTTAAAACTTCTTTGTAATGGATCATGCACTTGAGAATATAAACAAGGTAGCTACGAGGGTACAGTTACTGGAACGATACTATAAGGTAAAGGAAGCCGAAAAATCGCTTGAATTCCTTCAATTAATTATCACGTTACGTAGCCCTCAATAATTCAGCTTTACATATCAATCAAGCTGGTCTACACTTACCCATATATAGTCGCCAAAATACACCTTCCGAAGATTTCTTGCAAGATATTAAACACGGTAGGTCCCTTATCTCAAATGCGGAAAAATCCATGTTTTCAACAACAGTCATTTCCAGGCTAAAAAGTAGAGCAAGAAGTTGTCTAGACGGATTAACATTAAATACATTAGACAGTTGAATAAACCATTTAACAGCACACTTTGCTCCCTCTAAAACTTACGCTTAATACATTACTGACATTCATAACTTTAAAATAAAATAAGGGTAAATTATTCTCGATTTTCACGAGAGAATATAATATCGTAACTCATTAATCAGGGTGCTAGAGCAGCAAAAATATAGGCTGCTTCCAACAATATTCTTAAACATCAACAGCCTGATTCAAAATTGTATCTAGAAATGGTTGATTGTGAAGCATTTATACAAGGTCTACCCAATGAATTTAAGAATTAAATAATGCTAAACGTGCCAAAAATCTTCCCTGACGCTTTACAGGTAGCCTCAGAAGCCGAAGAAGTTGGAAAAATAGTATGCCCCAATGCTCACGCTACCATGTACCATTAGAATTCACATATGTACCTGGCTCAGCAGTTACACCCTACAGCAAAACAAAATCTATCAGTACACCAACATAATAGACAAGAAAATTTTTCTTATTTTCAGCATAATCAAAACAATATACTATAAGTTGAATATGACGATCTCAATATGTACAACCACAATAATATATCTCATTATTACAACCCTAATGACACAAAAGTTTTTTCTACTACGTTTAATTCAGACGGAAAAATATCGAATTAACGATCCCACCGATAAATCTGTTAAATTGTTACAGAAATCGAATAAAACACAGTCTTACCAACCTTTGAATGACTCGTGGAAAAATCATTGAAATTTAGGCCTAACATAACCAATACAACACCTAAATCAATTATTAGCCCATTTAAATTGACTCTTTTATACAAGCTTACTGCAATGTGTATTTGGCAATTCGTCTACTTCTCTAATGGTAAATTACCTCTGCACTTGAAAAAAACGTTCAGGCACCACGAGAATCACGAAACGATACTAGTTTTCGCTCGAGGTCAAAATCTTTTAATAATCAACAAAATTTTTGACCAACTTCTCCTAAGCTAAGCCATTCTTTCAACGGGAACGGTGCTCGTCACCCAGACGCAATGGCGAGAAAGGACCTGAATCAGCGTCCAGTGACGAACCAATTTGTGCAATCGCCCGAGTGTCCGTCGCAAGAAACATTGGCAATGCGCCAACAGTAAGACTGAAAATTTCACCAATAAATGAAAGCGAAGACACATTCATCATACATATAGGAGCTGACATCAATGCTATAAAAATATCTTCATTACAACCGGATGTTATAACAAATAGTGATATAAAAATGGCTCTTATTTGATTAACCTCTCGAAATACATTAGGAATAGTAACCTTAAAGAATATTTGATATAAACCACGTTTTTGCCATCTTTTCACAAGAAACACCATTCAGTGAGACAAAAATATTAGGAAATTTATTTATAGCTGAAGAACGAGCTAAGCTTTGTTATCATATAAGAGCCTTGATACTGAAAAGAAGACCTATAATCGTGTATACAAGATACCAGCCAGAATGAGAGTTTCAACAGAAATTTCTGTAACGCAGACTAACAGCCACGGACAAGCATATCTGCGCTTGATAAAAAACACTCCTGGTATATTCATAGATGAGGCAGCGGTAACATACGATAAAGGTCGCTGTTTTACGATGGCTGTAAACACCAGAGAAGAGCCGGTAAAAATCAAAATCTCTCCTCAAAGTCTCGTACCTTTTGATTCAGATGACCTAGATAATTTTTTCAGCCCAGATTTTAGTGATAGTTGATAAGTTATGACGGTTCTGGAACAGCTGTTCCTGTTCTGGCGTCGATTTTAGCACAGCTATAGCCTCTTCCATCTGGCGTTCTTGAAATGGCTGTTCTAGAACCGGCGTCCATTGTAGAACAGCCAGCCCACTACCACCGGCGTTCTTTGCTTGCTCCTCCTCACTAAGTGTTTTAGTGCTGGCTGGCAATAATATGCTCAGCGCAAGCGTTCTCAACTTAGTGGGGGCTAATTCTGTTGCTCATGTTCTCAATTTGAGGGTGGCTCAAGCTGCTACTAGTGATCTCAAATTTTTCAAGTCCTTCTACTTCTTGAGTCTAAGATAAACTTTGTCGTATGCAAGTCTTCAATATGTCAATTAGCAACTGACTTTTTCACTGACATTAATCAGTTAGCTTCCTTTTAAACTGTTGAAGACTTGCGTTTCATAAATTTTTTAAATTTTCTATTGATAAAAATAATAGTGTTTTAATTGAAACTTAATGAGATAATTTATTTTTTGATTAAATATTTTCGGGCGCTATGCACTTGAGCCCATCTACTGGTAAGAATGACAGAAAAAAGTGGCAGTTGAGCCCAACTAATCGACAAAATAAGTTGCAGTTGAGCCCACCAAAAGATGAAAGTATCTAGATTTATATAATAGTTGTGAATTTTCTACACATGAAAATATTACAATATTGGAATTTCGATCATTGACTAATACGAAGTTTTCTCCATCGACAGTTTTCCAATTTGTTTTGTCTAATGCGGTGTGTACTTGTAAATTTTTTGGTAAAGTCGGCAAAAGCGACCGTCGACTTCGCCACATATTAAACTTAATATTTTGTAAATCTTCTGGCTCTAACGGCTAAATTCGAAAGGAATTGCACATGGAGATTTTTGTCGGGCTCGTGATCATGCGACTCCGATGTTTTTAGAAGTGTTTCACCGGTAACATCTGTGAGTATTGCCATTTTACAAAAGGTTTTTGTGCATTGCCACTTCTGTCCGGTTTTAAGTAGGCGTGCTTTTTTAAATTTAAACTTATTAAACACTAACAGTGGCTTCCCTTTACCACTTAGCATTGTAATCAACGACATGAGAGATGTTTATTCACGCGACGTCAATACGAAACTGATTTTATTTACGAACAATGGTAATTTGGTCGTTCATTCGTTATGTGATTCGACTAAGGTGCGTAACTATTTATTCTTTATATAACTTTGATTGTATATTCATATATGTACACATGTATAGGTATACATCAATCTTATTAACAGCCCTGATGTAAAACGAGTATCTATGAAATAGATAATATTACGTTTCGACGGGCTCAACTGTAACAATCATCTGGGCTCAAGTGCTATGCAGAAAAGATCGTTATAATAGGCTCAACTACAACATTTTTAATCAGATGGGTTCAAGTGCAATCGGCCCATATTTTCATACTTCTGTTATCACAAATTGTAAATGAGTATTAAGGAAAGGCATTGAAAGGATAATTAAAATAAACATAATGTATTATTTGATAGTATTTATTCATAATGAATTTTCTTCAACAGTATAAAGTAAAATTTTGTACATTTTATTTTATCAGGCCCTGCACTATCAACATCTTCAGAAATATTTAATTACGAGCATGATATTCCATATTGAAGTTGTTCGTACATAAAATAATATGTATTACTGTCTTGTTCTAAGGTTTTTGAAGATACGATTTTATTAAAGCATTTTTTCAGTAAGCACGGTTTGTACAGAGCACAAAATAGTGGTTTATTTTTCAAATGCATTTCTTCATGCGTAAGACTTACGAGAGATGATGTCTTCATATTCAAGTTTTTTCAAGGAAAGACACACTCGAAACAAATCGTGAGCTTCGCGTCCTAATATTGAGCTAACAAACTTAGCTTTCTTACTACCATCTATATATATTTTTCTAAGATTCTTTGCAAGGGTAATCAAATAATATTTAAAATTTTCCATAGTGATGTCACCCTCATACCACTCAATTCCATGATCCTCCAGAGTACTATAATTATTATATTTCCTCACTTCGTGAAGTAAATGATTGAAGGCGCAAGGAGATTTCATTAACCAATGCTCTACAACATTTTCTTGCAGTGATACTACTCCAATTTCTTTTGGTATGAATTTTCCATTAGCATCGTAAAAGCCTTGGATATCTATTATGTAGCTTATGTTGTTTTAATCATTACACTCTTTTACAATTTTTCCTTGGTAAAGAAGCTATGAATCGCGTTTTTAATTTGAAAGATGAAAACAAAGATTTTTTTCCTCGTCTGCACTTATATTAAAGGCTTTTTTCTTCTTTGCTCGTGCTCGTACCACTTGTATACTTTGTAAAGAACTAAGAGGAAAATATTACACGACTTGTATTTATAACCTCATGTCATCCTAACGACATCTTTCCATCTTTTTTTTTGTTATTGAAGAATACAAGGTCCATAAATAAACGATTTATTTTTATAAAACTCAAATGCTAAATAAAAATTTTTTTTATTAATAAATATCTTAACTCTAGCTATAATTTACAATTTACAACTTATAATATGGTTTGTCATAAATTTTTTCTTTTTCTATAGTCTTATGGAATTCACATATTATTATTGTTATTTTTGGTGATTGATTTTTCTTTTTTTCATAACCTTACTTATTTTACATATTATTATTCTATTTCTGGTGATAAAGGTACGCCTTCACTTAAATTAATTAATTGTGGAGCTTGTCTAGTAGGTACTCTTTTGACTGGGGACATTGTCAAGTGAATCATTTGAACGGGTTGACCTGTAGCTGTGGTGTATGCTACTGCTATTGTTGTTATTTTTGCTAAAAAAAAAAAAAAAATCAAAACCTATAAATAAAACAAATTGCATTCAATCGTACACATGCAAATGTAACCAGCAATATCTTACCTGATTGTTGACCCATTCATTCAGGCGACTCCCACGGCTCTAACATGGCTTACACACATGACTGCGCTGACGGTAATGACACAGCTTCTGCTCTTGAGAAAAAAGTTATCTCAGATAAGCTGTCCGAAGCGGGTGTTGATATTTTCCTTCTTATTTCATCAACAGTGGTGGGCTCTAATCCTTTTGATGATGCCATAGACTCGGCTGCTGAAATTTAAAAAAATCAAAACCTACTAAATAAATCAATTACATTATTTGATTAACATATAAAATGTATCAAGTTATCTCTTACCTAATAGTTGAACAGCCAACTAAGGCTTGTTTTCTAATTCAGCTGTAAATGACGGCGTTGGCGATGCTGGTGACTCCAACGGAATCATAGACTCTGCTGCTAGAAAAAAATAATTGAAATAAATAAAATCAAACTATATTCTTTTATATATAATGCATGAAGTCATCTCTTACCTGATAGTTAAACAGCGTTTCCGAATTGAGCTATAAATGACTGCGTTGGTGATGTTGATGACTCCCATGGTTCAAGTGTTACTTTCACAAATGATTGTGCCAAAGGTAAAATATAAACTTCTTCAATAGAGGCAGATTCTGATACTTCTATAGCCAGCAGGTTGTTGCAAGTGTTCTGTTCACTAGGTGGTGTGGAAAGGAAAACTTAAAATGTCTCCAAACCAAGATATTAGAGATTCTTGGCTAAACACATACCCGTCCTAAAGGTTGGTTTGAAGTCGATCTGATGATCCTCCATCCTACAGCGCAATTGATACGTCTTCGAGTGATATCCAGTTTAAAAATCGCCACAAATCGTCTTTTTTACCGACATCTATCCCTACTTGTGGACTAGTACCCTTCCTAGTAAATATAAATAAACAGGTGGGAACTTATCATCATTCATGTTACAACTTTGGAAAAGCCAATGGGAGAAAATTTGACTGTGTGTTGCAGGTGTGCACTATCTTTATCTTTGATTTATAGTATTATAGAGAAGAGTTATGGGCTACTAAAGAATTCGATTGGCTTAGAGTCAAGATGCTGCAGGTAGAGAGAGGTAGAGGAAGAGAGATGAGCGATGGCAGAGCATTGAATGAGATGCACGTGTGTTATGCGTGTGTAACTAAAACTTTCATATTTTACACGATTCTCAGTCAAGTATCTGGGGTACATGATTTGAACCAAACATTCTTATAAATACGTTTAATATTTGCACGTGGGCGTAATATAGGCGTATGAGTTGTTTTACTTCTAAAAATTTTATAAGGTTTCCATCGTTTTATTTTTAGCTTTCACGCAGATATTCCATTAAGTCTCCTGGATGCGTTTGATTTCATATCGGGGTTCGAGACATAACTGCTCTGATGTGTAGTTGACTTTGCACGTGGGTACATGCATGCATCATTTTTTCTTTTAAAAAAATTGTATGACTTTGTCACATTTCTGAAATCAAAAATTGTCAGCTTCCCACAATATTAATCTAGCCTTCTATGTACCAGTTGATTTTTACGTGCTGCTAACCTTATACAAACTTTCCCCCTCCTTAAGTTTAATCCAAATATAGTTGAATCCTGCACGTAGGCACGGGTGTTGTTTCATATCCTGAAAAATTCATAACACTTTCAGTACGTCACAAGTAAAGTTGCAGATACTGTCACTATCAAATTCTTAGTTTGTGTTGATTTTTTTTTTTTTTTTTTTTTTTTTTTTTTTTTTTTTTTTTTTTCATTCATATACAAAGAGTTTGCAGTAAGATTAAACTTAGTTCTATTTTGTCAGAGAAAACGAATAAAAATAAAAAAATCATGATTTCTGCACAGTATTTTTAAGACTCTGCTAATCATAGCAGACATATACATGGCAGCTGCAAAAACGGATTTCAAGGAAAAGCGCCGATTCTGCAGATATACAGGAAATAATAAATATGGGATGCATAGTTCTACATGAGGCTGAAATTTTTATCAAACATTCAGATAAATCAACTTCTGAAAGACAAAAATGTCAAGCTTCAATGTCTTTGTTGAAGACTTGTATACGTCTACTTCGCGATCATTTAGAAGTTATACTATCTGTAAAAGCATTTGAAAATGAAAATACCGAATTGAATTTGAAAATACCAAATTAAATGTGCATGAAGAAGTTTCATCTGCAATGGAAGCGTTCAAAAATGAATCACCTACGTTTAAAATAGCATCGGGTGCTGGAATAATATCAACATCAGTAGTAGTTTCTGATAGCAGTTAAGATATATCAGCAGAGAATCAGACTGCATCTCTTAGCTATGATGATGTCAACAGCGCGTTTGAAAACCGTATCAGGACAGCGGTAATTTCGAATTTAGAACATTTAGATCAGGGAAAATTTTTTAAAAATTGCAAAGTTCTGTTTATTGAACGAATACAACAAACTATATTTCAGTACAAAATTGGAAACCATTTACCAAACAACTTATATAAGTGGGTGGTTTGAAATACAAGTGCAACAACCAATTGAGAGAGATATGGAAGATTTTCAAGACAAAGAATCAGGAAAGTCTTTGCTTTCAATAGTTAACTTAGCTGTCCATGTAGATAAATGGAACCCTATGAGAGGTAACTCTTTTATTGATTTAACAAAATACATCTTAAACAAAAAGGCATGCATTATATCTCCAATTATATTCAATATTTTAATGTATATAACTTTGACAGTAACAACTTTCCAGTAGATCTTAAGAAAACAAAAAAAATTTGAGAAGCAAAACGATACTTCGATAAATTTATATTTTTTGAAGAAAAAAGGATAAGTTTATAAGGTGCTTCCTAATCATTTAACTCATGAAAAAAAGTAAGCATGCTAATCTTTTGCTAGTTAAAAGTTTTTTCTTTGTCTGGATAAGAAGTTTTTCCCGCTTAGTAAGTAATCAGTTGTCAAATCATGAACATACAGCACACACATGTGACCGATGCCTTTACTACTTTTGGACGATTCAAAAATTAGAAGCTCATAGAGTTGATTGTGAAAATATCAACAAATGCAAGATAATACTTCCAAATAGAAAAAATAAAAATGATCTATACTTGCATTTAAAAACTTTTTGTACAAAAATCGGGTACCATTCGTTTGCTGATTTTGAAGTGTTTGAAAATCCCGCCTATTATTATACAACTCCTGTGTTAACATGGGACGCAATGCTTAAGTACACAGAGGTATGTCATATTATTTGAATATGTTGAAAAAAATTTTTTGGAATGTTGCAATACACAATATATACACATATACATGCATACATACCTATACACGCACACACAAAAACATACAACCATACATGTAATGAACATAAAAAAAATCTAATTTAATATTTTGTTCTGTTACGGGTACAGTTAGAACTATTATGTGATTTTGACATGATATTATTTATTAAAAGAGGTATACGTGGAAGCATCAGTCAGTGCTGCAATATATATGCTAAAGCTAACAACAAGTATATCAAAGAAGGTTTTAACTCCAGTGACCCTGAAAAATATCTCATGTATTGTGACGTTAAGTTTAAACTTTTAAATTAATACTATTTACAAAACTGATCATTTCCGGTTTTTTTAAATTTATAAAATCATCAGATAAGACATAACTTGGTTGTTGATTCAATTTACTTTCTTAATTCAAAAATTTCAAGATTCAAATCTCCAATTGATGAAAACATATTTTTAGCTTTGATGAATAAATTAAATATCCAGCAAAAATTAAATAGATTACGTATGATAAAAAACTTGACAAGGACGTGAGATAAAGAGACGAATAAAATACGCTGCGACTGCATTACATAAGATCTAAATTCAAACAGTAGGTCAACACCAGCTTAGCGTACGACATACTAACACTACTCCATAGATACCATTCGGTGAAACTTAACACCACAACACGCGCTGAGTCAATGATTTCAGATAAAAGTATACTGTAAGTAAGAGCAAATAAAGCCTTTGGGCCGACGGCTGGTTCCTGATGAACAAAAATTAAATTTATTCGTTTGTAGAACGAATCTACGAGTTCCGCCCTTCACTTGGAAGTACGGATGTAATAGGTATATAATTTAGGATGTTACTGACTGAACACGCACAGTAGTTTATGGTCTTGATTATTATTTTAATGAGAGTATGTGTAACTTATTTCATTGAGTCTTTGTTGATTTTTGTATTTTAATAAGCTAATGATTTTTATGTTTTTCTTATTTTAACTTTTTCATTCGATTATTTGACCTGTAAACTGTTACGTTTAAAAGGTTGCAAAATATTTCTGCAATTTGGCAATATTTCAGTAATGTTGTAGCAACTAAAAAAGATGTGTAGGCGCAATTGTTTTTGCAATCTGGGCATTTATATCAAACTTTGGCAAAACATATTGTACTGTCCGTTACGTATTGTCCAAGTGTTACAGTAATATTGTTCGAACATTTATTTCATGTATCTATTGTAGCATTGTAATAGTTTGGCTCTGCAACATACTATTGTCTGATAATAATATTTTTATGAAATTATAACAACATTGCAAGACAACTATTCTACATTAATACCGTCAGTATCTTTGCAATCCTGTAGTCATATTTAACTTTTTTTAAATATATTAAGTCATTACCTATACAATACAGTTATTTTACGGCAATTTTTTTCAAACGTTTATTTTATTTGTTTTAACATATTGCAGAAGTGTTGCTATGCAATATTATATGTTCTAAAAGCTCTGTAATGTTGAATCAATATTTTATTCTGATAGTTTAAAATATTTTTGTATAAAATTCCTGCAAAACTGTAGTGTAAATATTTTATGTTAATATTGTCAGCATGTTTTTGCAATTCCGCGCGGCAACAGTTAGCATCCGAAAATAGTCCAAACATTGTCATAAAACTGCGTTTTTTATTGTTTACTGTGTAGTGTTGACAAAACTTTTGCAAAAATTTTCTTTCTAAACTTATGTTTCTAAGCATTGCGACAATTTTCCTACAATTTTTTAACTGACGTAATATATTGCTGCAATTTTATCATATTGCAGCAACATTTTGGCAACTATAACGCTGCGTGGAAAGTCACTATTTTATTGTGGAAATTTTATCATTTACTCCGTAATTTCGACTTAGTTTATTTTTTATCCACACCCACCAGGACTTCACAAAAGTCCCCCCCCCCCCTTACAGACCCCCAACACAATTGTTCGTTCCCATTCCCTTTCTAGTAGAAATTTTATCGAAAGGGAGATAATTCTTTATACGAGGCATATTATCAAATGTACAAGAGTATGAAATGGCAATTCATTAATTAGTATTATACAATTATATTTACAAGCGAGTGGAGTCAAAGAATGTTCTTTTTTTAATTATGGAAGAAATATCAGGATCTGGAAGAGTAATAAAAATGGAAGATACATGCAAAAAGATCCTTACTATTTTACGTTTTACAAGCTAGAACTTTCTTATATTGCACAAATAGATTTTTTATGTAAAAATATTTTTTATCATTCGGAAAAACATGGAATCGCAAATAATTGTGGGGTTAGCAGGAGGGAGAGGCACTACTAGTATATATGTAGTGGTAAGAAGGGTCAATAAGACGGCCTCCTCCTATTTCCTCCTTATCCCCCCTTATTGAATATTACAGAAATGTTGAATGTTTTGTGCACATTTTGTGAATTTTCAATGTGTGGTAGAAGTCGTGAAGTTATAAATCTATTAGTCTATCTTAAAAACAGACAAAAAATTATTTTCGAAGTATCTAATTTAGATAAATCCATAAATAACTGGAAAACTTCTTAAACAGCTTGGTTTGAATTAACAAGTCACTGATTTTGCAGAAAAGATTAATATGTAATTATTCCGCGATATTACATTTTTGTTAAAATAAAAAAATGGAAAAGATGACGAGTAACAAAAATATGACTACAGATTAAATTANACCAATTTATTCATTTTTAAAATTTTTACCAGCTTTTTTTGCAATTGGAATCACTGCGCGGTTGTTAGTGAGTTTACTTTATTATTGTGCTTTAGTTGTTAGTTTTAATTGTTTACTCATATAGTAATATAAACAGACGAATAAGGCAAATAAGACTTATGAAAACTTTTTTTTAGACAAAAAAACAAATCTTTAATTCTAATCTTACTTTGAAGCTATATGTCATAATGAATGAGGACTTATATTTGCAGGAAAAAATCATATCGCAACTTCCTTCAGAGAAATTTTAAAATTTTTAGCGTGGTTTTTACGTTTGAAAAATACTAGGTAATAAAATTTGGAATACATATAAACATTACTTGTCATAAAATTTCTTAAGTTAAAAAAAAATTATGCTCTTGTTTAGTTTCATAATGTTTTTGAGCCTAAAAATGAGACATGAGAAAACTTTAATTTACCTATACCTATAAATAAAATTGTAGAAAAACACATAATAACCAAAATAACATAACGTTTAACATAAAAATGTTTTCTAAATCATATCCTCCACTAAGTGATCAAAAAAAAAGTTTTTGATCAACTATATGAGAATGAACAAAAAAAAATTTTTTTTTGACAGTCTGGGTGATACGGATAAAACAATTTTATATGAAACTTTGATTTTTTATTTTATTTTAACCAAAAAAAGTTTTGTCTGTGGTATGGACAAGTATTGCTTCAACATTACTTCTTAATACAATGGAAAGTCATAAAACTTTAAAGTTACAATTAGAATTTGATAATAATAAAAGGGCACTCTTGGAACTACAGTTTGACAAAAAATTGCTTTAAGTTAATTTACCTATTTGGAATTTAGCTTCAATGATTCTAAAAAAGATTTAAAAATAATTAATCAAACTTTGTGAGACTTTTGCGATGGTAATAAACCTTTTGAAAACCTTTTTGTATATAACTTTGACAGTAACAACTTTCCAGTAGATCTTAAGAAAACAAAAAAAATTTGAGAAGCAAAACGATACTTCGATAAATTTATATTTTTTGAAGAAAAAAGGATAAGTTTATAAGGTGCTTCCTAATCATTTAACTCATGAAAAAAAGTAAGCATGCTAATCTTTTGCTAGTTAAAAGTTTTTTCTTTGTCTGGATAAGAAGTTTTTCCCGCTTAGTAAGTAATCAGTTGTCAAATCATGAACATACAGCACACACATGTGACCGATGCCTTTACTACTTTTGGACGATTCAAAAATTAGAAGCTCATAGAGTTGATTGTGAAAATATCAACAAATGCAAGATAATACTTCCAAATAGAAAAAATAAAAATGATCTATACTTGCATTTAAAACTTTTTGT
>NW_019379507.1:267088-286505 GCF_000648655.2 Copidosoma floridanum | reverse complement strand
ACGAGAATAATGAAAAAAAAAAAAAAAAAAAAAAAAAAATTTCCTCGACAACGTGACACTTTTGATACACCTTCACGACCCGCTGACCAATATGTTTAATCAGTTGGGCCTCTGCGGCAGACCCGCATTCGCTTATACGTATCGCGCGACGCTGTTTCGTCGTTGCGCCTGAAAAATATTCCACGTTCCGGCCGAGTGGCTCCCATCTGACTCAATAATGGTAATTTCGGACGAGTAGCTGCGCGGCACGTTATATATATATATATACATCAGGCCACTTTGTTTATTCACTTCGAGCCGGTACTCGGCTAAGCGAGAGGAACGAATATTATCTCGCGCACATTATCTTTTTATCGCGCCCTGCTGTTCCACTTCATCGCGTATACGTGGATTTCAAAATTAACGATTACCGAGCGAGGGAGTATACCGATTTTTCTCGACTAAAGTAAAATGCGTCTTTTGCTTTTGGACGACTCGCCCGGGGTCATTAGCCATCGGAGGGCCGAAGAGCAAACAGAAGACGTCTTGTAAAACCGAAATTCACACAGTTCTTCTTTCGAGTGGGTATATTATATGTATACAATGCAAGTATAGTCCAAGGTTTTCCAAGTCGCTGTATATGCATACGTATACACCAGAGAGAAGGAGAGAATAAGAGGAAGGGAAAAAAAGAAAAGCTTGGGCGTGAAAGATATTAGGCAGGTCCTTTCATGTTCATGTATACATATGTATACACCACAGGCTGCAAGAGAGAGAAGGACGAGTAACAGCAGGCCTGTGCATTATTGTGCGCCACCATAACCGGCACGCTGATAATTTTCCTCGAGAGCCCTTTCAAGTGGTCCCTTCTGGAGTCTATACGCGGGCGCCGCGGTCACGAGTATCTGGGAAAGTCTTTCGGGGACGACGTTTCCCTCGTGATATTATAACGTACACACCGTGTGGAGGCACACACGTCGGATGGAATTAAAGGGCATGCGCGTACCGATGATCGCGACCGAAGCCGCGGTAGGCTGGACCTCGACGTTTTTTTTTTTTTTCTTTTTTCGAGGGCACGAGAGAGAGAGAGGGACACTCGGGAGCTCTCATTAGGAGACAAAAATAGTCCACTCTGTACGAGAAGGGGGAGGATGAACGTCGTATCCCCTGCCGGCAGCAGCTGTCAAGAAGAAAACGGGCCAGCCGAATGAAAATACTTGCTGCCGCCTTTATTTTTGTTTTTTCAATTTTCCCTCTTTATCACGTCCCTGCACTCGGGAAACGTGTAAACCGTGGTCGGGTCGAAGGAGAAACAAAAAAAAAGTACGGCTCGTAGCGTTTTTTTTTTTCTTTTTTCCTTCGCTCGCGTTAAATTGAATTCAAAAGCTGCGGCCGAGGCGTCCCTCTTTGTTTCTATACAACGGCGCTCAGCGACCAGATGATTTTCTGATTAATGGACCCACGTAGTGGGTAATAAAATTGTTCATTTCACGTGTTACGTGCCCCGGTATTGATACCGTTTGAATGTAAATGACATGATTTTTTGCGCAAACATCGGCGGAAAACCATCGAAGCCGAAGACCAAACAAAAGCGAGCTCCGCGCGTACGAGAGGTGTTTGCATTTGCTCCGGGAAAAAACGTCTCCGCAAGGACGCAACTCGACATTTATTAACACCAGAGATAAAAAAATTCATCAAAAACATTTTAAATTAAATCAAGAAATGATGTGTAGATTGTTTAAGGTTTAATATTAAATTTCCATCTTTACGGAACTTTATAATTAATTTAGTAACTGAAAGTTTCAACTGCAGTGTCCAGCTAGAAAGACGTGTTTTGTTAGAGCAACCACTCTCCAGCCAACGTCAAAACGCTGCTAGTGGTAATATCTCCTTATAGATTATTAAATTTTTCGCTTTCACATAATTCTTCTTTACAAAATAAAATTTAGGAAAACACATGTTTAAAAATTTTTTTTTACTCTTCTATAAATTTTAACTAACATACATTTTTTATTAGAAGTTTTATATTTTACCGTAATGTGATAGACTTCTCCACAAAGAGTCTAGGGTTATAATAAGACTGAGAAATAATTATTTCAGTGATAAGTTTCATCCAAAATTCTATGTAAGATTTGAAGTTAAAAACTGAAATAAGATCTTAGATGAGAGCTCACATTAAATTTTTAATGTAAATAATCACTAGGATCTGGAGTGAAGATTTTCTCCTTCCCACTCCATCTAAGAAAAAAAAAAAAAACATCCAAGCATAATGTATATGATCAACATTATGGTGGTGGAGGTTAGATCTTAGCGGACTCTATCTGTATGTCACATCATGTTGTAGCACGATAAGAGTGATAAATTTAGCTTTTCCGTCCAGAAAATTCTAACAAAAAATAAAAAAAATAGTACTCGCTAGGAAATCGTATTCAAAAAAGATTGCAATACTTTTTAACAGCTAAAAATGTCAGTCAAGGCCTCCAAAAAAATGATATAATGGCAAAAACAGGTTTTCCGCTTCTAGATACAAAACTAAAGACTGTACGAAAAAAGTTTTAGATAAAGAAGATGCGAAATTTTAAGACCAAAAAAATGCAACCCACAGAATTAAAATCGGTTCAGCCGTTTTTTTGTAATTTGCAAAAAGTCGTCCTTTTTGGCCAATTTTTTCGAAATTCAATAACTCTTGTTCGAATGAATATTGAGAGCTATAACACCCAGTGTGACAAACAACCAAGAGTTCTCGCGCAAACGCATAGTGGTTTTACTCTCTCTCCGACCAGACCGGCAGTGGAGGGAGAGCTCCCCCTACCTGTACCTTTTACCCAAGCTCCCCTCACTCTAACAGCTTAAATATAATCTTACACTCCTTAGGGGTATTATCATCGTTGGTCGAATGGGCTACGTCTTTTGCTCGCGCATAGAATCTGATGAATTTGTCTTCGATCCTTGATCATGGCAAATTTTTTTCTTCTTTTTTTCCGTTATTATTCATTCAAGTGTCCTTTTTTATAATAGTCGTTTAACTATTATATATATATATGTANTCAAACTCAAGGGTACCGTCTACCGTTTACTCTAATAACCGAGAACGTCATGCCATCTATGGGTGAGCACATATGGTACACAAGCTTTCAGGAGACATCACATTTCTTTTAGGTTCGGTACCTCAGATACTAAGGGACAGTCTATTGTTCCTTCTAATAACCAAGTACGGCATATCATATATGGGTTAGCGCATCTCGTACGCAAGCTTTCAGAGGAAGACATATTTCCGTGTGTGTATTTTGATGCATTGAATCCGAGTCACATTTTCAGCTCTTCAAACATTCAAAAAAAATTTCGTACAAAATATATTTGTTTAGGTCTATTTTCAAATTATCAGAAAAAGAAAAAAGTGGTCTTCATAAAATCTGTTAATAATAATATTTTTGTTTCGTAAATAAACTTACTCTTCAAGCAAAAAAACTTTTTTATAATCAACTTACATGTTTGTGCAGCAAATAATATGATACTGTCTCCACACTACCTTGCGGTAAGTATCTTGATACGTTTTTTGTAAAGAAAAAGTTAAAATTTCTCAACAATATTTTAATAAAATAAAACTAAATAACGTGACTAGAATTTAGTACAGTTTGATAGAAATTATGCGTAGCACTTCTACAGTAGCTACCTTTTTTCTATACCGGGTCTGTTATTTTAGATAGTTCATTTATTTATTTTTATTGCTCCTATTAATGCGTTTAGTGAATAAAGAAGTGAGTAAGTAGTCACATACATAATAGTAGTTACATACATAATAGTAGTTACATAAATAACGAAGAATTTGAAGTCTAAAAAACGAAATAAAATAGAGATAGAATTATTAAATTTGTTTTGTAAGGTCTTATTGTTTTAACTCGTGGCAGTATAGCTTCAAATTTTAAAATATCTCAAAATTAACTTGATTTATTTAACTCAAAAGTCCCAAATTACTCCAAAAGTTTAGTCTCAGAGTACTTAATGATCTAAATATTTGCATGGCTGACATCACTTTTGTAAAGTTTTGAAAATATTATTTGCTTTTAACGTATAAACAATCAGTATTATGCACACGATTGTAGTTGAATGTTAAATACTGCAACAATGTACATAAGCTTGTCACTTGTTTGTTAACAATTTTTTAAATTTAATTATTTATCAATTAAGTAACACAGAAATTATGTCTGAATCAATAGTGACCTTAGAACTACTTAATTTTTCAATATTTTCCATTTATAGTAAACTTTAAAAAACTTTTTAAATAATTAAGCTCTAAATTAGTCTTCTTCAGTAATAAACATATTTATCTTATAAANTCTGGCATTACGAATGAAAATTTTACTAAATTCTAGTCACATTATGTAGTTTTCTTGTATTAAAATATTGTTGAGAAATTTTAACTTTTTCTTTACAAAAAACGTACCGAGATACTTACCGCAAGGTAGTGTGGAGACAGTATCATATTATTTGCTGCACAAACATGTAAGTTAATTATAAAAAAGTTTTTTTACTTGAAGAGTAAGTTTATTTACGAATCAAAAATATTATTATTAACTTACCACACCAACAAACTGTTTCGTATTTATCATAACATTATTTAAATAATAGTTGGAATTTATAGAACAAACAGTAATTTTTTATTAATAAATGTGATGATTGCCGAAAAAATGGCTACACATAGTGGCTATATATATATAATAGTTAAACGACTATTATAAAAAAGGACACTTGAATGAATAATAACAGAAAAAAAAAAGAAAAAAAAAATTTGCCATGATCAAGAATCGAAGACAAATTCATCAGATTCTATGCGCGAGCAAAAGAGGTAGCCCATTCGACTAACGATGATAATACCCCTAAAGGGTGTAAGATTATATTTAAGCTATTAGAGTGAGGGGAACTTTGGTGAAAGGTACAGGTAGGGGGAGCTCTCCCTCCACTGCCGGTCTGGTCAGAGAGAGAGTAAAACCGCAATGTGGTTGCGCGAGAACTCTTGGTTGTTAGACACACTGATAAAACCTAGCTTTTTTCGAAGTTTTAGCTCTGAATATTCATTAGAACAAGAATCCTTGAATTTTTAAAAAATGGCCAAAAATGACGATTTTTTGCAAATTGCAAAAAAACGGCTTAACCGATTGTAATTCAGCGGGTCACTTTTTTTGTCTTAAAATTGCGCATATTTTTTATCTGAAACTTTTTTTGTACAGTCTTTAGTTTTTTATCCAAACGCGAAAAATCTGTTTTTGCCATTTTTACCATTTTTGTGGGGCCTTTACTGACATTTTCAGCTGTTAAAAAGTATTGCAATCGTTTTTTAATTCGATTTTCTAGCAAGTACTATTTGTTTTTTTTTTAATCAGAATTTCCTTAAAAATCAGGGGTCAACTGCTAATTCTATCACTCTAGATGTAAGAGAGAGAGAGAGCCAGCCAAGGTTTATCCTCCACCACCATAATGTTGATTGTAGTAACTCTGCTTGGATGCACGATCTATCTTTATAATTTTATTGTTAAATTAACGCTGAATTGGCATGGTGTTTTTTGATTAAAATTAGCGTTGACAACAACAACAATTTACCAATAACTCGGCACTGCTTATCAATCTTCGATTTTAACATTTATTTACTGATGATTTTCTTACAAGAAATATTTTTGTTCATGTTTTGAAACCGTAAAAGGTATTATTTTTGTCATTAATAGCCATTTTCGATCCGTCACTCGTGATATAATGCCTTTCTGAAAAAAATTGATGTAAACTGATTATATTTTAAGTGTTATTTAATAATTTAGACAAGGGTAAATTTATAATTTTTATGTACAATTCTTTACTTTAAAAACTTGGTACACCAAATAAGCACAAATTTACTTCAAATAAAACTCTTGAATGTATTATAGTACAAACCAAGTTAATCAAGTTGTTGTTTTCATTTTTGTTCTACACTGATCATTTGAAGGTTATTTTTATTTTCATTTGCTATGTTCCAACTACAATTACCCAATTGGCTCAATTTTTGAGGCTTTAGGGCATGATCCTTATTAAATAATTTTAAATAAATCATCGTACAATGTACAGCAAAAAAAAATACTTGTACAGTGTGCAGGAAAAATAAGCAAACTTTTTGAGAATCATAAAATAAACGTGTTTGTTGTGCATTGGGACGGAAAATTGATACTAGATTCAATAGCTTGCAAACGCATTAATAGGCTACCTATCATTATTTCTAGTAATGGTATCATTAAAATAATAATTGTACCAGCTATAGAAGATAGTACAGGTATTACTTAAGCAAACGCGATATTTAAGGCATTGTACGAGTATAACTTGACTGAGCAAGTCGTAGCTTTGTGTTGCGATGCTACGCCTTCAAATTTGGATCGTGTGAACGGAGCAGCGGACACACTGGAACGATTGCTGAAAAAAGACTTACTTTTCCTTGCTTGTCGGCATCACATGTTCGAGCTTTAACTTAGTGACTATTTTGAAAATAATTTACCAGGAACAAATGGACCAGATGTACCACTTTTCAAACGTTTCAAAAGTTTTGGCCTACAATCGGTACACAAAAGTATCAACCTGATCTTGAAAATATAAATTTATCTTCGATCATTTATGAAAAACTTCCTCGTATTCATAATTTTATAGATTATTACTGGGATGAAAAGCATTCACGAGATTTTTTAAAAAGAGCTTTTGATACCATGCAAAGTATTCTTGAGACCAAAATCGAACGTCAAGTTTCCTAAGCCAGGAGCCTATCACCATGCCCGATGGATGGCCGAAGCAATATACTCCTTAAAAATATATTTGTTTAGGTCTATTTTCAAATTATCAGAAAAAGAAAAAAGTGGTCTTCATAAAATCTGCCTATTTATTGTTACTATTTACATTAAGTATTAGTACACGGCTCCTATGGCCATAAAGGCACCCAACAATGATTTGAATCTGATTAAAAATCTTCTTGCATACAGAGCGATTGATTTGAGAGCTGCTGAGTCACTCCTTCACAAGTTTAAAAATCATTTGTGGTACTTAAACTCAGAAATCAGTGCTATTTCACTATTTAATAATAATGTCACTGTTGATATCAAAAGAAAGATAGTTGAAGCTATGTCTGAAGAAGACAGTAATAACTATGATTGCTCGTCTAAGAGAGATTTTGTGAATAAGATTACAGATCTGGAGCAACTTAACGATAACGAAATCGATTAAATTTGCTTCACAGATTCAGTCAAGTTGTTTGATAGTTTTTAAATGAACGAGCTTATGAAACTTAAAATTACAAATTGGCCTCATGATGATAAATACTTAAAAGCGCTAAGAATTTTTGGAAATCTCCAGGTCGTTAATTACGTTGCAGAAAGAGCAGTTCACATGACTGAAGAATATATCAATATACTCTCAACGAATGAAGAGCAGAAACAATACCTTCTACAAGTAATTTCAGAGTAATAATTCTAATTTCCGAACGCAAGTAATAAAACTATAACAAAAAAATTGAAAATTGATTAATTAATAAAACTTTATTTGAGTACAAAATTACGTAATTCTAACAATAAATATTGTCGTATAGATTAGTTTAAAATTTTTTTAAATATGTACTCTGTCACAAGGAAATTGACAAGAAATTCTTATATAAGAAAATGCTATCTTTCTATTTTTATGTCATTATTAAAGTGATATATTTAATTTTCATTGTGTCAACAAACCGATACTCAAGCAAAATATTAGTGTTCAAATTTAATAATTAATACACTAATAACAGTTCTTTTAATTTTTTGTTCAAATAACTTGATTACAATTATACAGAGCGTAGTTGAAATATTGATTTTTTATTCCCCTGAAAAAATGTATCTGATCTTTAAGCATGATAATAATATTTTAGCAAAAAATGGTTGGTGTATTTAGATTGTGGATCTAGCTGATCCCGTAAACCTATGTTATGATAAATATAAGAACTTACGTCTCAGTGTTTTGTCTAATGTGCCTTATAAGCCGTGCAATAGGGGTACTTTGTGACAAGCCGCATACAAACAGCATTAATGATGTATTATTATACATGTGAACTTCAAATTTATAAATTCACGGATATTCACTACATGCAAAAAACATTAAAACATAAAGTTTTTGGGTAAATTAGCCTTGTCAAGAAATAGATTACTACAATACCCATCCCGAAACTTTGTTCCTTCAATTTTCAATTCATAGGATATAAGACAATAAAGTTTATATCAATAAAGGTTATATAGACAATAAAAGCTTCTTCAAATATAATTTGATTGAAAATGACGTTAAAACAAGCAAATAACTACGTAAATCGAGGGGGAACTGAGGGGGGGCATGGGGGCCTGAGACTCACTTTCGTCAATACAACTGTATAATATAGGGAGATATATATATATTCATGCAAAACGTCCCAGGCTCGCCGCGCGAGCGCTAACAGTCGCGGTTTTCAGCTCAATTTCTCGGCCTTATTCCTATCCTAAAAAATGTTGCAAATAGCATTTTCGATGTATTTTTTAGTCAGCTATCTGGTGGTGTGGTTAGTTTCCCGAAAAAATTTCATTTTCACTGAAAAAAACACAAAACATGCTATATCTCAAAAAAGGCATTTTCAATATTTTTTTCAATGTTTTATCATTGATTGGAATGACAGCATGGAATCGCAAAGTACCTTGTATTAATTTTGCTTCAATAAATCGAGATTTAAGTTTAATTTTACATTTTTTATACGACTCTTTACTCAAATGAAAAACCTGTGTTTCCTTGCAATAATTATTTGCCCAGTCGTACAAGTTTTCTGCTGTTAAAATTCGATTATTAGAGGAAACTTGAAGACTTGCACATTTTGCACCTCTCTTTAAGTTGGCTTTAATACCGTCACACGCTCCCTTTCTATTAGCAGTAGCAAAAAAATGCCATTTACAATCAATTTTAAAATCTTTTTGTAGAAAAGTATGTTTCTAAAATTGCTCTTATTTTTGAAATGTTGACTGGCCCCATCAGTTATGTAAAAAATTTTCTTTACTACAAACTTGAAAAAATTATATCATGATTTAGGTTATCGGTAATGTCAGCAATACTTATGTGCTTAAGCTCATCTTTTTCTTTATAATTAATTACAACTGTAAAAAATGGAAGCTTGGTTTTTCTTCCAATGAAATGATTGGGTTGAATTCTGTATAACAAACGCATAATTTTCCGAAAAATCACAAGTTACAATAAGTTCTCCACTTTTAAGATCTTTTTTCAGTTGATTAATAAATAGTGATTGCTTATTAAATAAATAAATTAAAACATGCAAGGCAATTATAATGAATTTAGAACTGAAATACGCTTTATGTTTAGACGATTTTTTTAATTCTACCTGAAAATCATATAAAAATCAGAGATTCTATTTCAATTATACAATACTATATTAAGTAATAACGTATAAGCATGCTTCATTTTTAAATAAATAATTAAGAGTTAAAAAACTAATAATATTAGTTAACTTAAGTAGAGTGTGGCGCGACTCCGGCCTATGGCGCGCGTTCAGACGGCCGAACGTCTACTCTTTGGTATTGTTTTACTCGAATTTTTTAGTGAGAGCGCACTGTGCAAAAAGACGTTTTAAATGTAAAAAAACCTCAGCTTTCCATCTAGCCTATCAAAAAAAATATTATAAATGCCTTTTTTGAAATATAGCATGTTTTGTGTTTTTTGTCAGTGAAAATGAAACTTTCGGAAAACTAACCAGACTATCGGAAAGCCAACTGAAAAATACATCGAAAATGCCAGTCGCTACATTTTTTTAGGATAGGAATAAGGTCGAGAAAATGAGCTGAAAACAGTGACTTTCGCACGGCGGGCCTGGGGCGTTTTGCGTGAAACGCCTCATATATAAATTTTCTAAATGATCAAATTCTGAATTTTGTTGAAGGAGAAAAGCAACATATTTAACCTCATTAGTTGGATTGAAAAATTTTAGCGGCAGTAATATCAATTAGAAATTTAAGTATAGTAAATAATTATGTAATTAAATCATATTAAAAAAGAAAATTGTGTAACTTTAATATTAAAGCAAGAATATTATTGAAGCACAAAAAACTCAATGTATTTACCGTTTTATTATATAAAAAGCAGTTTCTACTTGTTTTAGTATTTTCTATAATAATGTATAATAGAATTTTCTATAATAACAAGGACCACTTTTTTTAAGGTGTAAGAATTCAAACAATATTTTTATACAGATAGTCAAGAAATAATTTGCCAAAAAATAATGTTGTATGGCAAGGCATTTATTGTAATTGACTTTTTAAATGAAAAAAATAGACATACACACACACTCAATAATTATTATAAAAAATAACTGTTTTGTATTCTTAAAAGTTAACTACAAATAAAATGAATAACAGATTTAAATCTTACTAACATATAAAGCAAAGTCGCTAAAACCGTTGTAATCGCTAAGCGCGAAACATTCTCAACCGATTTTGCTGAAATTTTGCAAACAGATTCTTGAAACTTCCTAGATGTTTTTAGTATAGTTTTTATCTTAAAAAATTTAATACCAATAGAAATAAATAAGCTTTAAGTTTTGCAAAAACACGCCAGCTTTTTACTTTAGTTCAGCAGGATCCGCTAGGTGGTGTCGACATAAAATCGAAGCTACCTACAACAAAATTAAATAAGTATGGTTATAATTCGCCGGAGCACTTCGATAATTGTTGCAGTCGTCTCACGGCAGTTCATCGAGCTGCATTAAGAATGTAAATGATAGTCGTGCAGCTGGGTATCCCGGTTACTGATGACATTTATCCCCAATGGGCAAGTGACCTAGGTCTACATACACCCTGAGCCTCCAGGGTTGACAAGTGCCATCAATAAAAAATTTATTCAAACCGATAACGTCTTTGGCGGAATACCAGGAAAAGTGTCTAGCCAGAGCATAACTTACTCCAACACTTCAGAGTTACGTGGCCGTACCACAATCTGCGCTCTGGTGCCGTCAGAGAATTTTTTACTACAAATGTAAGCCAGATTAGCCCTCAAGAGTACGGGCAGCCACAACGGCCTTCTTCTTAGCGGTCGTCCCAACGGCATACCTACGAAGAAGGTATTATCTAGGCCCACTTTTCTGACTAACGATGAGCGGTTAAATATCCGGGAAATAACCCGAAGACAAGATATTTTTTACTACTATTTCCAGAAGCGATTCATCGACTAAAAGACTATGTTAACTAAAGACGGTGACTATTAAACCAAGTCAGTCATTCACTGACAGTCGTCACGAGCAGAGTGGTTCTTCGCAAGGCTGGGCACCCAGGTGACCGACAATTCTACATTATATTACTCTCTCGACTCTAAGCATTCAACCAGAAATCACCGATCCTCTCAAAGGTCTGCGCTGGGCGAATCTAACAATTATGAAGAGAAAAAAAACTTGAGTCAACGGGACAGTCTCCAACAGGCAAGCATCACGATCCAATTTCCCCATCTAAGATCACCAAAACAACTATGTCTGAAAAAAAGGTACTTTAGACACCAACATCTTTGACGTTATACCAGGAGACGTTGGAGAAGATCTTACAACTAGATCCAAAGCTTCGAACTTGGTAATTTTTCTCCCGATCAGTCTGGAGCTTCAACAGCAGGCTAGAGAAGATTACCCTGAGGTATCCAGGTAGTTATAACTGCTGTTAACTTCAGTCAAGAAAGAGTTTACTTAAGACGCCCACCGGTCTTCGTTAGGGCTATCGGACGTCGAACTACCTTGCCAACAAATGTATTAGAACTTAACAAAGTTGACTGAAAACATTCTTGAGGGGTCACAAAAGTCTTAAGCATGCCAAAAGTCGCAAGAGGGTAAATTGAAAGAATAACTTCAAAGGTATCTAATAAATACAATTCAAGGCGTCAAGAAACTGACGCAGAAAATTTATCGAGATTGAAAAAGCAGCGTCAAAATCGACAAATAAAGAATCTATTACGTGAGAGATTAGCTTTTTATTGTACCCTTACAGTAATCTCTTAAATCTTTTAGTTTTTTTAACAAGTAGAGAGCGTATTTGTATTTTTGTGGCGATAAAAAATGTAGAGAGTAAGCTCCAGCTCTGGTAATGAAGTTGTAAGATAAAAAAAAAAAATTATTTTGGTGTATATTTTTTAGGTATTTTAAATCTCAACAGCTCTAAAAAATAGCCCTTTTCGTAAATTATACGGAAGAAACTGCAAATCAATGGCCCCTTATAGCCAACAATTATTTTATGGCGTAAGAAACGCACGGTACTCTTCAGAATAATTGTATTTTTTTGAATTTTGACAGCTTATTATTTGACCAAATAAACTGTATGGATTCCGAACAAGTACGTTTTTAATAAAAAGATTTTTGTTCTTAGAAGTGTCAGGAATAAATGTAAAATTTCTAACTGAAAACGTTTTACATTATTTGTCAACACACTGCGGTGTTCCATTCAGTAAGTCTCAGGCGAAGCTGAGACGGGGGGCTGCTAGTGTTACACATATTATAGTGTTTTTTTTATTAAAATACTTCGCTCTTATCTGATAAGCAGTATCTTACATCGATTTGCTTTGATTCGTCAAGTGGTCATATAACATATACTTTGAATAAGCATTACGAGAACACCGATAATTTAAATTGGAAAGAAGTTGGAAAGACTGTCTTTTAAACTTTACTGTGAAGAGCACTTTCAGTGGTTGGTGATCTTGCTCACCCAAGTTGGGTGAACTGTTCACCTAAAGCGGGTGAGCAGCAGCACTAAAAGTATATCCAATCAAGCTCTTGGCTCTTGGTGCAACTGCTCGCCCACTCCGTGAAAACAATTCAACTAACTTGGGTGAGCGAGAGCACCAACAACTGGAGACGCTGTTCATAGTAAAGTTGAGAAGACAGTATACTTAAGTTTTTCCCAGCATATGAGATATTACACCGGCACACACAAAAAAAGTGGACTGTACTTTTGACCAGACCCACTTATCTTAATTTATTTTGACACGCTGAATCCGAATCCAAGGTCCGTTTGACTCGTACACCCTCAAAATTTCGAGTAAATTGCGAAAAACTGTGAAAAATAGCCGAAAATCGTAAAAATCACATTTTCAGCTCTTCAAACATTCAAAAAAAATTTCGTACACATGTGATGAGGTTGATTCATACACGGAAGTATGTTTTTTTCTGAAAGCTGACGTACGAGATGCGCTCACTCATGGATGGCATGATGTACTAGAATAATAGAGGGAACGGTACCTCAAGTGAATATTTTTTTTTGTCCCTTATATAGTCTGGCTCAGTCATCAATTTATTTGCATAACGTGCGGGTGAAATCCAGGTTCGGTACCTCAAACTCAAGGGTACCGTCTACCGTTTACTCTAATAACCGAGAACGTCATGCCATCTATGGGTGAGCACATATGGTACACAAGCTTTCAGGAGACATCACATTTCTTTTAGGTTCGGTACCTCAGATACTAAGGGACAGTCTATTGTTCCTTCTAATAACCAAGTACGGCATATCATATATGGGTTAGCGCATCTCGTACGCAAGCTTTCAGAGGAAGACATATTTCCGTGTGTGTATTTTGATGCATTGAATCCGAGTCACATTTTCAGCTCTTCAAACATTCAAAAAAAATTTCGTACACATGTGACGAGGTTGATTTATATGTATTTTGCTGCGTTGAATCCGAGTCCGAAGTTCGTTTGATCCAGACACCCTCAAAATTTCGAGTAAATCGCAAAAAACTGCAGAAAATAGCCGAAAATCGTAAGAAATCATATTTGTAGCTTTTTAAACATTCGAAAATATTTGTTTTAACATGTATCGAGCTCTAATAATATATATTTTGACGTACTGAATCCGAATTCGACGTCCACTTGACCCGTACACCCTCAAAATCTGAATAAATCTGCAAAAAAACAACAGAAAAACCGCAAAAAGTAGCAGGAAATCACAGTAAATCGTAAAAAATCTAACTTCTATGCTCTAGCTGAGTATAAAAAAAAATTTCATACAGATATTGTCCAATGATCATGTTTCATTTTTCACTAAGTTGAGGTTAGAGATTCGTTTGGCTCCAAAACTTTCAAAATTCTGAGGAAATTGTATAAACAGAAGGAAATTGCGTTTGTGAGCATTAAAAAACTCAAAAAAAGTTTTTTTCAAATCCTTTATAGTTATATTCTTCTTGTACGTCGAAAAATGATGTAAAAAAACAGTCAATATGAGGAGTAACAAGTGTCGAGTATGAATATCATGGATATAAAATAAAGCAAACTAGGTCTACACATGTGAATCATGTTTTCGTTTATATTGCTCTCACACGTTCTTTCTCTTGTAGCGAACTTTTTTCTCTTCGAACGACCTATGAAGCGGGTTTCTCTTTTTCTTTTTTTCTCTCTTGAGTTGTTCCTCTCTTTCATGTCCAACAGAAATCAGCCATTATGTTGATATCCCATCTTCCTTGATATCGATTTTGCATTTCACTTATTTCTTGATAGAATCTTTCTCCTTGCTCTTCGCTGTAATCTCCAGGGTTTTCTGGAAAATAGTCAAGGTGAGAATGTAAAAAATGTAATTTGAGACTTATCAAACAACCCAGTTTTTTTAAATTGTCTAACAACTCTTTAACTATATTGAGAATACTCTCCTTCAATTTTGCATTACTTATCGCGGGAAACTTCTTATCTAAATATTGAAAGAAATCATCATCTGTGTTCAGAGCTTTGACGAATTGCTTCATGAGACCCAGCTTGATATGAAGAGATGGTAGCAAAAATTTGAAAGGTTCAATCAATGGTTTACGTACGATGTTTCTGATCCTGGATGAAATTTAGTTCTCTTTGGCCAGTCTTTTTGAATAGAATGATTTTTTTGGTCTCTGCTATTCCAGAAACGTAAGAAGCAGGGATTGTTTGTGAATCTGGATTATTGACCTAGTATTAGAGTTGAAACTTCGAGATCACCGACTTTCCATTGACGTTTTGTGTAGTCTATTTTCTCCAATACTATCTGTAAATTCTCATAGGTCTCTTTTAATCTCGTGGAATGAGCTATTGGAATAGGAGCGTACGAATCTCCGTTGTGAGGCAGAACTGCTTTGAGACTTCGTTTTGATGAATCAATAAAAAGTCTCTACTCTTAGTCCTTGTAAATATTTGGTTTCAACTCATCAACTGATCCTTTCACGTTAGAGCAGAATATCAGTGAGTTTTCCTCATCTTTGGTAAAGAATTTTCGAAACTCCTTATCTCTATCACGATAAACATAAGCACTAGTTCCTTTTGATAGCAAATTACTCTTCTTCAGTGCTGCTGCCAGGTATTCAGCTCTATCTTTAGGCAAACCAAGATCTCGTATCAAATCATTCAATTCTTTTTGGGTGAATGTTTAAGGAGCACTCCTCTTAGAGGCTGGTGAGTAATCGTCTTCCTCGTCATCTTCCTCAAGTTCTTCTTCGAAAAACTCATCAGTTTGCATTGCTTTCTCTTCGAATAATTGGTCAACATCCATGGTTTCCTAAGCTGTTGTTTTGTTTGAGGCTACTATTTTTTCAGATCTCACAACTGAAGAAACATTGGCGTTCGAAACTTTAGTCTTCGTAGCTGTGGTAAAATCTGCAGTACTTGTCATACAGGAATAACAGTTTCTATGGCATAATGGGGCAGAACATAACATTGGCTTCGTGAATCTCAAAATCTGTTCTTTTCTAGTCTTACCCCATCGTGTCAACATCGTATAACACGAACCGCAAACTGTATGTGGCATCCAGTTCTCATTCTGATTAGAAATTTCCAAATCGTAGCACTCTTTGTAGAGCAACTTTAATTTATCAGATAGAAGCCTCCGGTATTTGGAAACTTCAGACTCGCCATATACGTAGCAAAACTCATCAAAACTTTTGTCATACACTTGTGAGACATTTCTTGCGGCATAACATGCTACAGAGGCCCAAGTCACCCACCAATGTAGAGCTGCGGTTGCATGATAACGACGACTGCGGGCCCGCTTTCTCACCCTGTCCAGCCGCCGATACTGGGTTCTCGAATCCTTGCATAGTAAAGCCCTCACTGCTTGTGCCTACCATGGCGGCATGAGCACTGTTAACACAGAGACTCTGCGGCATGGGCCCGTTGCCCACCGTCACCACATAGAGGTGCCTTGGTTACAGGCACAAGCAATAAGTCCTTACGTAATCTGAATTTGAAGTTTCCAAATACCAGAGGCCTCTTTCTGAGAATTACCAGAATATAGTTGAAGAGTTGTTAGACAACTTCAAACAATTGGGTTGTTTGATGAGTCTCAAATTACATTTTTTACATTCTCACCTTGACTATTTTCCAGAAAACCCTGGAGATTACAGCGAAGAGACGCAATTTCCTTCTGTTTATACAATTTCCTCAGAATTTTGAAAGTTTTGGAGCCAAACGAATCTCTAACCTCAACTTAGTGAAAAATGAAACATGATCATTGGACAAAATCTGTATGAAATTTTTTTTTATACTCAGCTAGAGCATAGAAATTAGATTTTTTACGATTTACTGTGATTTCCTGCTACTTTTTGCGGTTTTTCTGCTGTTTTTTTGCAGATTTATTCAGATTTTGAGGGTATACGGGTCAAGTGGACGTCGAATTCGGATTCAGTACGTCAAAATATATAACATTAGAGCTCGATACATGTTAAAACAAATATTTTCGAATGTTTAAAAAGCTACAAATATGATTTCTTACGATTTTCGGCTATTTTCTGCAGTTTTTTGCGATTTACTCGAAATTTTGAGGGTGTCTGGATCAAACGAACTTCGGACTCGGATTCAACGCAGCAAAATACATATAAATCAACCTCGTCACATGTGTACGAAATTTTTTTTGAATGTTTCAAGAGCTGAAAATGTGATTTTTTACTATTTTTGGCTATTTTTCACAGTTTTTCGTAATTTACTCGAAATTTTGAGGGTATACGGGTCGAACGGACCTTGGATTCGGATTCAGGGTATCAAAATACATAAATTTTAGTGGGTCTGATCAAAAGTACAGTCCACTTTTTTTTGTGTGCCAGTGTTATTATTATTGTTATTATTATTATTCTAATTATTATTATTTCTATTACTATTATTATTTTTATCACTATTGTTATTATTATTAATATTATTATCATTATTATTAACGTTAACGTCAATAGGGGGGTGGGTATACATGGGTGGCGAAGCCCCACTAGTATTTATATATTTGTACATCTTATAACATACATGAATACACATACATATTTTTATATCAAGTTAAAACTTGCGCTGACCAAAATAGAAAATTTCTGACTGTTACTTATCTAAACTAAAGAAAATCGTTTCGTTTACGATTATTTTGATTTTATGCTAAGTAATTTTCACATATAGTGAGTCTGTAGTAGTATGCAATATTGCATCCGCCATCTTAAATTTGCAAATTGTAACCATGGATTCGTAACGAGAGACCTAAATAACCCCCGAGTATGAATGTTTGTCGAGATTCGGGTACCTAATAATATGTTGTAAAAATTTCCCGGCTTGATGATTCATAGAGAAATGTTCAAAACAGTGAAATTTAAGGTAATATTTTGAAGACGTCTCTGTTTGTGCACCACGATGTTTTTAACTTTTTAGAAAATCCATAAAAATCCTTTTTTTTAGTCAATGTTGTTTCTTTTTCAAGCTATGGCGTATTTTTTGATATTTGGAGGTTACGTCACAGTATAAAAATCCGTCGAATCAATATTGGTTGTTGGTATTTATCTATCATGAAGGAAAAATTTTCTTGGTTATTTAATTTATTAATACAATACATTAACTAGTCTTTGTGTGCATTATATACTCATATTTGCGCACATGTACACAGTAGAACTTGTAGAGACTGTAGAAGTAGACAGTACACATACATACATCTATACTTCCATACAAAAGTTACACACAATACATACGTGCATACATACGTGCACACATTACACACACGGTAATATGCATACATGAAGCAAGCAACACTGCGTCGGGTATGAATTTCGATAATTGATTTCTCTGTCCCTTTCTCTCTTTGTGTGGTATTCTTGCTATCGACACTCTGCATATATAAATACTCATGCACTTGCGGCTAACTTCAGGCTCGGAAAGTTTTAGCCAGTCAGGGTGAAACACTAGAGAATTTCGAAAATGAGCATATCATGTCTACGTATCTCTTAATAACGATATTGAAAGGCTTTTTTTGTCGGGATGTTAATTGGGATTGGTTGATCACGCTAATAAAGCCTGATAATTGCAAAAATCTAGGTTACAGTAATGCTAAATATTGATTCTTGAATTTTGTGAATTGGGGAGCTGAATTCAGACGTATATAATAGCACAGTGCCATGCGTTGTTTGCTTTAACTTGCATGCAGTGCGATCGCGCTACTTGATAGTTTCCAAATTAAATCAACATCTTTTCATAGTTTGAAGAACCCTATAGGCTTGATATGAAGCGTGTTCTGTGTTTTAGACTAGCTCATTGTCGAATCGAACGTAGTAACGCGCTCATGGGATTAATTTTCGAGATAAATCATGACTCTTAACTAAAACCTCTCTATTACCGACTTAATTATTTAGCTGTTGGATCGTGGTAAGGGTTTTTCTTGGCCGAGATGATGAATCATTTGCTCACCTAAAATAGTTCTCACTTTTTATTTGACCTATTTTCTGTGGCTGATGGACGTTCGGTGACTTACATAACAGCGGGACCTAGACAAAAATATATAGCTATAAATATAGTTGTTACAAACAGCTGTTTTTAGAGCTGTACATATAGCTATAACTATGTATATTATAGCTGTAATCGGGTGTAAGTAAACATTTATTTGCAGGTATAAAAAAGATGTATGAAACTCAGTCAAAAATGTATAGCTATATATAATTACACCTATAAATTATAACTATAATTATGGCTAAAACTAACTATAAAATAGCTATAAATATAGCTATAAATTGTAGCTCAAAACTTTGCTCAGATTTTACACAAAACATGGTTTAAAACCGCACTTTTTGAAGGTTCATCAGGCAGTATTAGTGCTATCACCCGTATGATAACATTAAGACTGGGGGCTTGAAGTATTTTTAAATCAGTAGAAAAAAACGAAAATCTTAAACAACATTTTGAGTTTCTTAAAAATTGTTCAAAAACATTGTTCAAAAAATACTTGAGTCTACTTATTAAAAAATATGTACTTGCAACATTAAAAGATAATTGCATACTATAAATGTTACATTGCACTTTTTTTGGCTGGATTTGCCTTGATAAATGATCGATAATACTTGAGAGTCTGGGAACGACCGTGCGTTAATTAATAACGCGATTATCAATCTGCAGATAGTTACACATTTTTTTTTTTTTTTTTTTTTTTTTTTTTTTTTTTTTTTTTTT
>NW_019379507.1:215967-267002 GCF_000648655.2 Copidosoma floridanum | reverse complement strand
TAATTTTTTTTAATAAAGAGCTTCAAATTTAAGATTTTTGTTCTATATGTACAATATAAGAGAATAGAAAGAGTGGTGAACTACGACACATTTTAATGATATTTCAGAACCAACTGACTCGTTTGTTTCGCCGAAGCATGATGTTAGTTACATGTTTGAATTTATATGTTTGAATCAAATTTTAAAAACGAAACCCACTACTTATCAAGTTTTAAACATGACCATCGTATTTTACGTCCAATTTTCAATCGAAAATGCTTTTTTTTATGAATGGAGAAAAGATTAATTATTACTATTGCAAAAAAGTCATGTAAACTAGCGTGGTACCTGACGTCAGCATCCCGAGTTGCACAGTACACCTCATATTCTAGTGCAGTAAATAAGCTGGAAAATGTGGAAAAGTTTCAATCAAGCACCGATTTTAAAAATTCTTGTTGGTACGAGTTCCTTAGACCTCCTGGAACATTCATCTTCACTAACCTTCACCTCAGGAGAAAAAATGAATTAATGGGGGTGATTTTAAACACCCCCAAAAGTAGCTCTTGTGTTAAAATTGAATAAATTGATGTTTTGCCACGAAAATCTGCTCCAGTAGGTTTTTTGGGTCGGTGATCATGAATCCGACATCTAAATAAAGAAAAAACTGATAATTTAACCTACCCCCACCCCCCGAAGCACCTATAAAAGTTGCTGTTGTAAAAATTCATACATCGATGTTTTACCACGGAAATGTGCTTCAGTAGGTCTTTTGGATCGCTGATCATGAATTCGACGTCCAAATGAAGAAGAAACTGATGGGCCCCCTCCCACCCCCTAAAGCACCCCAAAAAGTTGCTGTTGTAAAATTTAATAAATCGATTTTTAACACTGTGAATTGTAGAAATTGCGCTTTTGTGTACAAAAAAACCACTTTTTAATTACCGGTAGTTTTAAACTTCCCTCTATTTTGTGCGAAGTACTCTCCAGTGAGCTCATACATAGAGTTAAATACACATTCAAAATTCTCCTGCTAATGTCCGGTTGCCTGACTCCTAACACTCTGGGGACATGCACCCTTTGTCTTTTTTCCCACGTGTACTCTTCTTCGTTGTTCCTTCTTTTTATGTCTTGATTCACAAGCACTCGAACGTAGTTTAACCTGCAAGCCAATATGTTGCGTTGTTCGTACTCGAATTATCGTCTTCAGTGATTTATTTGTAATTTACTTGTTTATTTCACTGTAGTCGTACATTATATATTTGTATGAACGACTGTGTGATTGTCGAATTCAAAACAATTATTTAGAGTTGTGTTGTGGAGTTTAAGAACCTCCTAATTATTTCGTGAATAGTTAATCTTTTGGATACAGTCCCTTTAAGCAGGTAAGAAAACTTTGGTTAGAAACAGGTAAGAAATCTTGGTATGACATGTTCATGAACAAAATATGCCAAATACGAAATCAGTGAAGAAAAATGCGGTAAACATTGGCATGCTGCCCCTCACTGCAGATGCTTTTAAAGAACATCTGAAAAGAGTGTACAACCAAGTTCAGTCTTGGATCGGCTTTTTAACAAGCGCACAGCATAATCCAACTACATCCATGAATCCAACTGATTGGGGTTGGAAATTGATCGGTCATAATGTGTCGATGCCAAACGAGATGCGGATGACAGTATGGCTGCCCCAAGAATGGCATAAGTTGTTCTGTGACCTGCAAATTTTGGAACCTGCAGGAACAGCGAATCTGCTATTAATAAATAAGCTACGGCGGTTCTGGAAGAGCCCCCCTCTCGACGGTGTGCCCCGGCTTCCCCTGCGGCCAATCCAGCCGTTTCCTTTTTTTGCGCACGCTGCTTGAGTTTGCGCGTGCTACCTGCAGCGCTACTCGAGTTGTGCGCAGTGCAATGCATGTTTGCAGCTTTGGTTTGCATGCGCTGCTTGAAAATTAAAATCTTGTGTAGCTTGCACACGCAATGGTTATATGCAATTTTTTTTAATGTAAGCGAGGGCGTTGCATGATAATGTAGGATGTGAAGTGGAAAGAAAATAATTGTCAACATTGTTGTTTATTTTTAATCAATCAGTTTATTTAAAAAAAAAAAAAATTACGTGTACAAAGTAGAATTGCAAAATGATTTGTTAAACACCTTATTCTTGAAATGCAAAAGTATATACAGTGGAAATTTTATCACTACTTCTTTCACCATATGCTATACTTAACCAACCACGTCGTGACCACTCATCCACGTAGGCATCAGTTTTTGCATTTTAAGACGTTCATATGCTACATAGTATGAATCACTGTCTTGCTTTGATGACTTGACTGATGTGCTAGTAATAAACCATTGTTTTAATAAGTGCGCATGTAGGGTACAAAATAGTTTTCTCTTTTCAAAATGATTTTGCACGTGTGTAAGGCATACAGGAGAAGAAACTTTATCTTCGAGGTGTTTAAAGGGACGACATATTTGCGATAAATCGTGAACTTGCCGCGTCAGAATTGAACTGAGGTATTGAGCTTCATTACTTCCATATTTATAAGTTCTTTTAAGGTTTTTAGTAATAGTTGTCAGACGATACTTCAACTCATTTAATGAAATGTTGCCTTGAAACCATTTGATTCCGTGAGCTTCTAGTGTCTGGTAATTGTTTTGCTTTTTTATATCCAGCGGTAAATCATTCAAATTGCAGGGTGGTTTGACTATCCAACAAAGTTTCCTTGCAATGAAACCACGGAAAATTCTTTTAGTATGAAGTATCTATCAACATTATGACAGCCATCGATACTGATGATAAAATCTATGATGATGCGTTTTATGAGTATCTATTTATTGAGAATTTTAAGGTTGTAAATTATTTTCTCAACGGTTTCTCTATTTGACTGGCTTCTCTTTTTCGCCGTTGCTGTTACTACTTGTGTAACGTTAGTGAAACTGATAAAATAATAAGATACAACCACTAATGATAACTTCTCTTTATCAGAGCTAGCGACATCTTCCCACCCGCAGCGTTTCTTCAGTTTGCATAAATTCTCTGTAACCCTCTCTCTGTAAGCAAGTACGAGATGCAACTTCCCTTCTCTTTGACCCCCCCCCCTCTGTGAGTGAGTATGAGATGCAGCTTCTCTTTTTTCCGCGCACCTAAGCCGCTGCGAGCATACCAGAGCTCGTGAGCAACTGTGACTACACTAAAAAAAGCTGCGATAATACTTTAACAGTTAGATAGTCAGAAGCACCACTTTACTTTTTTATGCTTTCTACTTAGAAGAGTTGTTCTTTCAAAATGAAAAAAGCAGATAATCTTAAGACGTAAAGTATAGTTACATCACAGTAAGCTTAGGAGTCGCTCCAAATTTTTCCCTCTATGATAAATAAAAACAGCTAAATGTTCGAGCATAGTTTTCTTTCCCACGCATGATTTATATGCCAAATGCATACCTTGTCTCATATAGTTATGGCTCTACATGTATCGTTAAAGGCCCCTATGTATGCTGACTAATCCGAAGATCAACAATTCTCAACGGTACTTCTTTTCTCGACAGGTTTAGAGCATTTTCTATCCTGAGTAGTACATAGTTAATAAAAAAATTTTAAAGTAACTTTATGCTGAAGGTACTTACTTAAGAAAGTTAGGGTTATTTTTTTTAAATATTCCAAAAACTCTCTATTTCTATGAGTTACATTTCACTATGCGAGAGTGGCGACTCCCGGCCGGCCCGAGCAAGTAGCGAATCTCTCTGGTAACAGAGAGGGCTGCTGCCCTGGTTTTAACCCTTTCTGTGCAACATCAATAACATTGTACTGATGTAAATAGAAAATTTAGTTTATGAGATTTGAAATCTCGCGCTTTAGGATATTCTCTTACCTATTAGGGCCAATCATAAGCGTGCGCGCGTCTATTAATACACCAATAGACTCTGTTTATACTTACCTTTGTCCAGCAGCTTGCTGCTGCTGTGGTTATCGTCAGTCAGCCTCAAACGCCCTCTTCGGTAAGTCGCTTTGCGCTCGTGTTTATAATTTTCACGTGTATCGTTTTTATGTAAGATTTTTGTAACGAAAACGATTCACATTTTTGATTGACACGTAATTTCTCCGTCTGACTCAAAAATTAGTTCTTTCTTTTTTTATCTTGCAAGTAAGCAAGTATTATGACTTGTTAAAGTAAAATTGAATAGAGAGATTGTTTTTTTTTTATAATAAACGACTAAAGTTTTTAAAAGTGTGTTGTGCATTTATTATTGTGTCTTTTTTATTTACATCCTTTTTCACGCTCCCCCAAATCCGGCGTGCGATATAAATTATACAGTCCACTATCTTACTGAGTTCAATTTCGAACATGGTCCTTCGAGCCGGATGAGGGGAGGTAAAATATAGGTGTAGGACATTTTACTTTTGTGTAAGACACGTGGTCGTTTTATCGGCCATCTTGGCTTCTTTTTGCGTTCTTCTCGGGCGATGAGACTGACGCGGTCAACGCGCCGGCCCGTAGTCCGTACTCACACACACACACACATAGCCATATCTCTTTCTCTCTTTTCTTTATTCGTTTGTCGTCGGGTGCGAGCGAGTCCATTGTTTATTTCGGGGACTCACTGCTGCTCGTACTTTGGTCGTCTTCAGCGTGTGCTGCTTCCTGCCTCTGCAGGCTATTGTGACAACACCGCTGCTGCTGTTCCTACTTTGGTCGTCGTCAGCGTGTGCTGCTGCCTGCCTCTGCAGGCTATTGTGACAACACCGCTGCTGCTGCTCGTACTTTGGTCGTCGTCAGCGTGTGCTGCTGCCTGCCTCTGCAGGCTATTGAGACAACACCGCTGCTACTGCTCGTGCTTTGATCGTCATCAGCGTGTGCTGCTGCCTGCCTCTGCAGGCTATTGAGTCAGCACCGCTGCTGTCAAGTCCTGCAGGTCTTTTGAACTCAACATAACTACCAATACTTGGTCCTGTTTACACGGTTTGTAAAATTGTATATTTGTGGTATGTAATATCAGTTCCTTATAGTTTTTCGTTTTTTTTGTTTACCGATTGACTTAAATATATTTTTGCGAACTTAACTTTATGTAAGCACTTGTAAAAATTAAGAAAACTACCGTCGTTTAGCGTTATTGTTGAATTAGTTAGCTATTGTCTGACTCAAATTTGGCTACGGTGCGCGGTTTGTATTTATTTATTGAATATTTATTAATTGAATTGAAATTTACCTTATTAAAATGGATAACCTTTATAAGGTACAAATTAAACTGTTAAACAAAATTAAAGGTTCCTTGACAAACTTTAAGAAACTTGGCCAGGTAAAAATGACCAAAGGTCAGGCTGACTCTAGGCTTTAACAACTCAGAGATACTTTTGAACATTTTAAATCTACTCATGATGATATTATGAATATAAAACCTTTACCCACAACTCATGTTTATTTTAAAAATAAGTGCTATGAAGTGGTGGAGGATACTTTTTATTCAGTTCAGGGTGATTTAAACGATTTTTTCAATTCGCTTAACGATCATTCGAATCCAACAGGCACCTTACCTCCTGCCAATGCCAATGTAAGTTCGTTTCAGAGTTTCTCTTCTTTACCTTCAATAGACTTGCCATCTTTTGATGGTGATTTTGCTAGTTGGGAGAATTTTCACAATGTTTATAGGGCTATAGTCCATAGGAAGCAAGAATTACTACCTATTATTAAATATCAACATCTTAGGGCGCATCTAAAGGGTAAAGCTTCAGATCTCGTTAAAAATATACCCCTTGTCTGAAGAGAGTTATATACAGGCCTGGGATACCATAACCCGGTATTATGATAATAAACGTCGTCTCATTAATACGTATACAACTACTATTCTCAGTTGTCAAGCTATGAGAGGCAGTTCTTGCTCTGAAATGAAGCGCATATCTAAGAAGATGATAAGTTCTGTTGATTCCTTGATATCTTTAGAGAGAGCAGTAGGAGATGCTGACATATTTATCGCTCTTGTAGTTAGTAGATTTGATTTTCAAACGAACAAGGATTGGCAAAAAATGTTAGGTAGTAGCAGTGATCCTCCTACTTTAGGTCAACTACGAGACTTCATTTCGGCACAAATCATTACAATGAAATCGTTTCCTTGTAAACCTGTACATAAGATCGTAAATATTCGCGCAACTACTCCTTTTAAAAATATGGGATCTTCTAGTGGTAAGCCTATATCTGGTGTTACTGCACATCAGACAGTTGTTTCAGATTCCATTGTTTGCCAATTTTGTAATCAAAAACATCATCTTGTCTCTTGTGATTCATTTAAATCACAGGAGTGGAGCGATAAACGGAGATTTCTAAAGTTCCATCGTCTCTGTGTTAATTGTTTTGGTCCTCACCTTAATCGGGAGTGCTCTGTTAATAATAAGTGTTCACATTGCAACCAAAAGCATCACACCATTATGCACAGAGGGGATAAGTCCAGCTCTACATCTGTCTCTGCTAAAAATAAGCAAACAAAATCTGTAAATAACTTGACGAACTCTTTTACTGTACAAAACCAAGCTCAGATTTTTTCAGAGTCTAGTGTGAATAAACAGTCATGTAGTAGTAATAAAATCGTCTCACCCAAGGTGCTCCTAGCTACTGCTCGTGTTTTCGTGTATGCCACTGATGGATCTCGCATATTGGTACGAGCTGTCATTGATCAGTGCTCACAGAGTTGTCTTATCACTAAATCTCTCTGCGATATGATGCATTTGAAACCGAGATCAGTTAGTATGACTCTGTCAGGAGTGGGTGGACTGATTTCCATGGACGCTAGTAAATCAGTTGCTTTCAAATTTAGGCCTCATTTAAAGTCTGGTTTTGAGCACCTTGTTCATGCGTTAGTCGTGCCAAAAATTTCTTCCTACGAACCACCTCTAGGTAGTCGTTTGGCAAATTTAGATTATGGGAAGGATGTTATTCTAGCAGATCCAGAATTTTACAGTTTAGATAAAATTTATATTTTGTTAGATGCATCTGTCCATGCAATTATTATCGGTCAGAAAGTTCGCAAATTAGCCCCTGACTACCCAATTGCCTCTGCTTCGCAAATTGGTTGGTTGTTATTGGGTCAGATGCCCTATGGTTCAGGATCCAACTTGTCACAAAAATCACTAGTTATGGTTAATGTTGAGGAAACTCAGCTTAATGAGTTAGTTCAGCGGTTTTGGATTATTGAGGAACCTCTCAAGCCTCGAAAAATTTTGAGTAAAGACGAGATATCCTATGATGAGATTTTCATCAATTAACACTCTCGAGATTCAACTGGCAGGTATGTTGTACGGCTTCCTTTCAAGGTTGATCCTAAAACTCTTCCTGAACTACAAAGACAATCGTACCAATCAGCGTTGGCAGTTTTTCACCATTTAGAACGGAGGTTTGTGAGAGATAAGTCTCTACATGATGCTTATTCAGCATTCATGTCCAATTATATACCTTTGGGCCATATTAAGAAATTTCCGGTTGACAATTTAGCAGCTTGTTATCTACCTCATCATGGAGTTTTTAAAAACAACAAGTTGCGAGTAGTTTTTAATGGATCAGCTTCTTGTAATTCTAGTTTCTCGCTCAATTCCATTTTACACTCTGAAGAGAATTTGTTGATTAGCTTATTTGATGTAATTATCAGATGGAGATTTTACCAATTCGTCTTTACTACTGACATTGAGAAAATTTTCCGACAAGTTTTGGTAGCTCCTGAAGATCATGAGTATCAGGCCATTTTATGGAGACCTAATGTATCTGTACCTATTCGATCTTACGTCTTAAACTCTGTTACATATGGTTTGACAAGTTTACCTCACTTGGCCACACGTGTTTTAAGGCAACTTGCCAAGGATTACACTGAATCTCATTCTATAGCTGCTCAAGTTCTTTGTGAAGATTTCTATGTAGATGATTGTTTGTTTGGTAGCCATACGTTAGAAGATGCTAAGATTAAATGTCGGCAACTAATTGAATTGTGTAAATTAGGTCAATTTCCACTGAGAAAATGGTCAGCCAATTCATCTGAGTTGATAGCTGAGTTACCAGTAAGCCACTTATCTAGTAAGCCAAAGATCCTAAGCGATGATGAACCAATTGTTTCTGTTTTAGGCTTACATTGGAATCCTAGTAGTGACGAGTTTCGATTTTGCGTTACAGTAAACGTTGACACACCCGTTCGCTGGACCAAACGTACTTTATTAGCGCAGTTGTCAAAATTTTTTGACCCTTTAGGCTGGTTGGCTACAACGATAATTTTTGCTAAAATACTATTTCAATCTTTTTGGTTGTTGCAAGTGTCTTGGGATTCTCTGTCACCTGATTTGGTTAAAACCTGGACTCATTGGTTAAATCAAACACCTTTGTTGAACGAAGTTCGAATACCTAGATGGAATCATTTTTCACTTGATTGTGAATCTCTTGAACTTCATGGTTTTGCCGACGCTTCTAAAAAGGCCTATGCAGCGGCTGTTTATTTACGCGTTGTACGCGAGGGTGAGATTTTTGTACATCTTCAATTAGCCAAAACGAAGGTAGCTCCGATTAAAACGCTAAGTATTCCAAGACTAGAGCTATGTGCTGCAGAATTTATATCCACAGTATTTAGTCATTTCATTGATGTTAATTCATTTAAAGAAGTACCAGTTCACATGTGGTCTGATTCTAGAAATGTACTATATTGGCTCAATGGACTTCCTTCTAAATGGCCAGTTTTAATAGCTAATAGGTGTTCAAAAATTCATGATTTGACTCCATATGCTAAGTGGCATTATATCACGTCAAAACAAAATCCAGCTGATGTAGCTTCTAGAGGTGTTCTTGCGGGCCAATTGCTGAATCAAATATTATGGTTTCAGGGCCCTAAGATTCCTCATGAATTGCACCCTAACTATCCAGAGTTTGGAGTAGAAATGATTGCCCCAACCTCTATAAATGTAAATAGTTCAATGCATTCTGTAAATAGTCTTGTAAATAGTTCTGAGTCTTTTTATATGACTCTATTAACTCGTTGTTCCAAGTGGGAGCGGTTGCTTAGAGTAACAGCATATTGCCTTCGTTTTACATAACGTTGTTTACATAAAGTTAAACAAAAGAATTCATATTTACCTATAGCTGGAAATCTTAAGCCCCCTTTAAGGCTAGTTTGCAGTTTGTTGACTTGTATTCTTTTATTGAAGTTGACTCGATTCACCTTTCAACATCAGAAATTGATTGTGCTATACTGTGTCTAGTTTATCAGCATCAACAATGTCACTTTTCCGCTGAGTTCAAGGTACTAACTCAAAATCAAGATCGTAGTTTAGAAGATAGCTTACCACTACTTCGATCTAGCCGTTTGCTTAATTTTACGCCGTTTATAAACTGCGGATTGACAAAAGTTGGGGGTAGATTGAGTAGAGCCTTACTTGATGATGATGCCAAACATCTCTTGATACTAACGAATAGAGATTAGTTGACATTTATGCTCATTGTCTATTATCACCGATTAACTTTACATGGTGGAGTGCAGTTGACGATTATTACACTCCGTCAAACATACTGGATTGTAAGTGGTAGATGGACTGTAAGAGCTGAGCTTACTCGTTGCATCACTTGTAAAAGATATAAGTTTAAATCACAAACTCAGTTAATGGGAGACTTGCCTTGTTCTCGTGTTACTCAGAGTCCTCCTTTTCAAAAATCAGGGATCGATTATGCTGGCCCCTTTCCAATACGCTTGTCAAAACACAAGGGTAAAGGAACTTTCAAGGGTTACATTGCAGTTTTCATCTGCATGTCAACTCATGTAGTACATCTTAAAGTTGTGGAGGATTATACAAAAGAGGCCTTTATAGCTACCTTTCACAGATTTATTTCTAGACGTGGCCACTGCACAGATTTATTCAGTGATCATGGCACGAATTTCATCGGTGCTGATACTGAGTTGAAAAGAATGTTGGTAGAACGTAGTCGTGACCCTAATTTTGCCTATGAATTAGGTAAATCAGGTACACAGTGGCACTTTATTCCTGCTTCTGCTCCACATTTTGGGGGTTTATGGGAATCAGCAGTCAGATCCGCTAAACATCATTTTAAGCGTGTAGTTGGCGATCAGATTTTGACAGTAGTTGAATTTTCTACTTTATTGTGTAGAGTAGAGGCATGCCTCAACTCTCGGCCCTTGGCTCGCCTTAATGATGATTCCTCTGAGCTTGATCCTCTTACCCCTGCTCATTTTTTGATCATGAGGTCTTCATTTCTTGTGCCAGAGCCCGATATTTCTTCTGAAAAGGTATCGCCACTTAAACGCTGGAAGCTAGTGACACAATAGCTCCAAGTCTTCTGGAAAAGGTGGTCACTTGAATACCTTTCCACTTTACAAAGTCGTTGCAAGTGGTTGAATCCTCAACGCTCGGTTAAGCCTGGTGATCTCGTGCTCATAAAAAAATATGTCTTCTCCACCTGGTAAATGGCCTTTAGGCATGGTTGTTATAGTCTATAAGGATACCAAGTCTCTCGTCAGAGTCGCCAAGATTAGAACCGTTTCATCTAGTTTTGTAAGGCCAATACACAAACTAATATTATTGCGTACCGTATCTGAACTTGAGTCAGGACACAATAATAATTAGTCTTATTTAGATCAATTTATTTACTTTTCATTTACTATTATGATTATTAAATATCGTATCTAAAAGTCACAAACCTTGCGAAAACATACATAAAATTATCAGTAATTTGTTTGTTATGTATTTTTTTGATTTTTGAATTATTTGCTATTGTACGTGGAAAGCGTTCCACTGCTTTATTTACACGGTCCTTAGTTGTATATTATTTCTTTTGATGCACGTTCGTTACACTTCTGTCTATCAACCTTGGGACTATGTGCAACATCAGTAACATTGTACTGATGTAAATAGAAAATTTAGTTTATGAGATTTAAAATCTCGCGTTTTAGGATATTCTCTTACCTATAAGGGACAATCATAAGCGTGCGCACGTCTATTAATACACCAATAGACTCTGTTTATACTTACCTTTGTCCAGCAGCTTGCTGCTGCTGCGGTTATCGTCAGTCAGCCTCAAACGCCCTCTTCGGTAAGTCGCTTTGCGATCGTGTTTATAATTTTCACGTGTATCGTTTATATGTAAGATTTCTGTAACGAAAACAATTCACATTTTCGATTGACACGTAATTTCTCCGTCTGACTCAAAATCTAGTTCTTCCTTTTTTATCTTGCAAGTAAGCAAGTATTATAACTTGTTAAAGTAAAATAAAATAGAGATTGTTTTTTTTATAATAAACGGCTAAAGTGCTTAAAAGTGTGTTGTGCATTTATTATTGTGTCCTTTTTATTTACATCCTTTTTCACGCTCCCCCAAATCCGGCGTGCGATATAAATTATACAGTCCACTATCTGACTGAGTTCAATTTCGAACACTTTCCAAATACTTATTTCTAGAAAAAAAGGGTAGTGCTGGTCTTCGCGGGTCAGTACAACACTCAAAAATATGCCAAAATGAAAAACGTCGATGCAAAACTAGTACCCCAGACGGTAACCTCTCTGAGGGAATCCGCCGGCAGTTCCGATCCAGTGAAAGCCCGGGTGACTGTCGCAGGCCCCACGGATGTTACATTGCCCTTTCTAACGAACAAAGGACGAAGAGGAAGTCTGTCGAGCATAGGCACCAACGACACCGAGGACAGCAACGTGTCAGTATTCAGCCACCAGACCCAGGAGGAGCTTGCCTCTTTAGAAGAAAGTGGTGCTAAGCTCAGAGTAAAGCGACAGCAAGTGGCTGATAAAGTCCAATCAGCAATGAAAGATATTACAGAGACGCTACAATTAATTAATGATAAGTACGGCAACACAGCGAATGCTGTTAAAATGGGCCGCGCTTAAACACCTTCAAGGAGCAAAGGTGATAAGAAAAGGCTTTCTTCATGAAGAAGAAGTGTGTGCAAACGCTTGGAAGTTGTCATTCGAATCCCTCCAGTGTAGGGAACAAAGGCGAGATAATTTCCGACGGCATGTACAGAAAAGAACCCTGAACACTGCCCTAAAGGAAATAGAACGAAGTAAAAGAAACAGGAGCCCATCGGACATCCCTGAGAAACACCAGCAAACCATACCTCCAAAGAAAAAGAAAACAGGCAGTGGCAAACAAGAAGAAATTCTCCTAAATGAAAAAACAAGCCAGAAGAAAAAAGTGGATGCAACAAGAACAGTAGTAGTGAAGATGGCCGAAGGGCAGACCTTTGCAAAGGTGCTGAGGACGATGAAGGCGAACTTTGACCCTGATAAGGCTAATGTGGTAGTCTAAAGTGTTGTCACTAAAAAAAAAGGAGACATACTTATCAAGGCCAAAGGTGTAGAGAATGCTACTGCATTCTCACAGCAAATTGAGAAGTCGATAGCCGGACAGGGTACTGTCAAAATAAGCAACAAAAAAGTGCATTAGAGGTCCGAGACCTGGATGCTATTGTAGAGGAAGATGAGGTCAAAGAGGCTTTCGTTAGGACTTTTGGACTTAAGAGCCAGGAGCCAGAAGTAGCTCTCTTAAAGCTAAATGCCAGAGGACAGAGGCTGGCGTTGATAAAGGTGAACGAAGCAACTGCCAGACAAGTAGAAGAGGAAGGCAGGTTACGAGTTGGCTTCGTAAGCTGCTGAATACAAAGAAGAATTGAAGTAACAAGATGTTACAAATGCCTGGGATATAGACACGTCTCAGGCAACTGTAAGAACGAAAACAGATCCAAGCTTTGCTTCCAGTGTGGAAGCTCAAACCACCGGAAGAAAGAGTGTCCAGTCCCAGCACGATGCTTCCTTTGCTCAACAACGGACAACAAGCACGAAGCAGGCAGAGGGAGCTGCCCTTTATTTAGAAGAGCCCTAAAAGAGGCCAGGGATAAGGTCCAAGCAGGATAAAAATAAGGCAAAAAGGCCTTGAGTTGAAAGACAGGCTTATGTGGACCCACGCTGCGCTGGGTACTTTTTTACCTATCAGCAAGGGAAAGCATTAAGCTTATAGTTGTGCTGGCTAAGTAGGCGAACTACTATGAAGCGCTAGACAAGGTGCTGAATGAAAAAAAAAAAAAAAAAAATTTCACTAAAGAATGTAGACGAATATGGACGTGTGTCCGGTGCCTGAACCATTTTGAAGATTTTTTAAAAATAAATATTTTAGCTCTCAGCCTTCCTTTTATTTACTTTAAAACAGCTACTCCGAAAGCTGTAGTTTATTCCCCCATCTTATTCTAACTTTTAGAATTTTTGCATAAGACAATTAGAGCATTAAAAAAGAATAAAACTTAACTTCCAACACCTATGAATCACGTGTGAACGTCCGTAAGAGAGGGAAATTTCATCCCTCTCAGTGCGCATGTAGAATTTTTCTCCCACGCATTCATAGTCCTCTCCCTAATAATATACTGTGGAGGATGCCCTAGACTGTCTTTAAGTGTCATAGTCATACTACTTGAATTAATCAAGGAGTCAAGGAGTTAAACTACGAGGTAGCACAACGCATAGATGAAGACACACTTATCAAGATAAAGTAAAATCTTTAGAACTATTTTTTATGTAGTACAGTTTTTCTTTACTCTACTCGAAACGCAGAAATGGTATTGAGAGATCTACTTTTTTCTATTTAACTCGAGACACAGAAATGATGTTGAGAGTTTCAGTTTCTATATGTCTGACTCATAATTTCATTTTTTTTCCTAACTTTGTAAGAAGCGCAAACACCTTAATTCATTATTTTTTTTTTCAGCATAAATATCGTTAAAAAAATGTTTTATTTGTTTTAAAAATAATTTTTAAAAAATTCTTCAGTTAATTCTCATTTGAATAATCAATAGTTTACTATGCAATATTCAGAATTTTACTATTCTTATGACTTTGCATCCAATCTTTTATTGTTAACACATTCTTCTCAGCACACATTGAATGAATATCAAAGCTATGATGTTTGCACGGCACGTAGTCTTGTGTGAGATTTGCAAGAACAGGGTACCCATACTCCTCAATATTAATAACTCTGAAAAATATACATTTATCATTTATAAGAAAATGTATATTATTATTGTACTCAAGTTATTTTTTATTCAGTTAATGATATATACTTGCATGATAGTATGTTTTGCAACGATTTTTTCTTGTCATAACCTTTGACATAAACTGTTCCAACGTTAAATAGCATGCGTTTAAATTTTTCTATTCCCCCCTTGTAAGAAATATTATCAAAGTTCCAGTTTATACCATGAAAATCAGCTTCCAACCTGTTTTTGATATTTTTTTGATAAATTCTTCAATGGAAAAGATGGTTTAAGTACGATGACGACTGGGAAAGTATCCATGTCAAGGTCAGTAAAGAAAATTTCCTTGAAAATAAAGTTATTACTTAAGTTTTTAAAGCATTGAAAATCTACAATATACTTCATTAGGTAAAAAATGTAATTGATGTTATTCAGCCGAGTGTTATCAAATAAATAAATTCTACTGCTAAATATGGTTGATAATATGTACATTTTAGTTTAACACTCGTACATGCACGCGTTTACACCCCCTCTCCATTTCTCTCGTATTCTTCAGGTTTAAAGTTAGCCATGGCTACAGTAAAATATTTTAAAGATGTGACACATTGTATATGACAATCATATCAACAAGTGATCAATAGTGATACTGATATATCTCAAATTCAAAGATTGATAGACACCAGCCTTACAGTTGCTATGGATTTTCATATTTTCAGTCAAAGAAGTAATTTAATTACATCAGAAAAACAAAAACTCGAATCTGCTAAGGCTTTATCAAAAACTGTTATACAACTATTATATGATCATTTAGAAGTAGTAGAAGCGAAAAAAATATTTATGAATGAACCGGAAGTTTTGGTGACAGACAGTGAGTAAGAGAGTGGCAACAGCAGCCGAGGTATTTGGAAATGAGCCTAAAGTTTTTGTACTAGAAAGTAAAAAATATTGTAACATCAGTTGAGACATGTAAAACTAAAAACACTACATGTAATAATATTAATGAGGGTGTTGTACCAGCAGCAGCGTCTTATTGCGTTCAAGGTAAAGGTGAAGGAGAAGCAAAAATGTCAAAACCTACGGTATGTGTTCAAGGTGATGGTATAGTACCTGCAATACAAGCTCCTCACGATGAAAATGATGCATCCGTAAGTTTGAATGATGTGAATAGCGCATTTGAAAATCGCATTACAACTGCTTTAATTGTGAATTTAAAACACTTAGGTGTAAAAAGTTTCTTAAAGATACCGAACAGCAATTTGTTCAACGAATTCAACAATCTTTAGAGGTATATAAAGCACTCAAAGTTAATACGATGTTGACAGCTGAATATGTGGCAGTCAGGGATGTAGTTTTTAAATATTTTAACACAAAATCGCATACGATTAACCAGACAACTAACTTGAGTGAATGGTTTGAGATGAATGTTCGACAGCCGAGAAAAATATAGATGATTTTCAAAATAAATAATCTGGCTGGACACTACACTCAATTTTAAATTTAGTTGTAAATATTAATAAGCTTAATCCCATGCGAGATAGTTTTTTCTTAGACTTGGTGGATTACATAAAAAAAAGCTTGTGAAACAAAGCTTGGATGAACAGAGATATTCAATGTTTTAAATGGGCTATTTTATTAGCAATACATTCGGCGAAAAGCAATCCACAGCGCATCTCTAAGTATATTAAGGATAAAAATGAAAATGAATTGAATTTTGATGGAATTGAGTTCCCCGTAAATCTTAAAAAACTTTACAATTTTGAAAAACAAACTAATGTTTTAATAAATTTATATTTTTTAAAAAAGAAGGGTAGTAATTACATTGTTCTTTCAAGTCACTTGACTGCAAATAAAAAACAAACCCATGTAAATCTTTTACTTGTTGAAAGTTGATCATTATATTTGGATAAAAAATTTATCTCACTTGATACGCAAATAGTTGTCGGAACATGAGCATGCTGCAATTATATGTTATCGTTGCCTTCACTATTTTTGGTCAAAACAAAAGTTAGAAATGCATGAAGTTGATTTGAAAAATGTAAATAAGTGTAAAATTACTTTACTTGATAGAAACAATAATGAGAATATACTCGAATTACAAACTTTTACACATAAGAATAGAGTACGTTTCGTTGTATATGCAGATTTCGAATGTTTACTGGAACCTGTCGAAAGTGACCATGCATATCAACGTCACAAAGCATTTAGTATTGGTTATTTTATCAAGTGCTCGTACGATGATAGCAAATCAGAGTATAAAAGTTATAAGCAGTATAACGAAGATAAAAAAATTCCTGCTCAGTGATTGTTCAAGATCTATATTTTCTAGCCCTGAAACTAGAATAACTGTATAAAAATACTTTGAAAATGATTCACCTGACGAATAACGAGCAAATTCAACTCAACAAGGCTGCATTGTGCCATGTATACTTTTTCCATAATAGTAGTAGTTTTTTTTTTTTTTTTTTTTTTTTTTTTTTTTTTTTTTTTTTTTTTTTTTTNTTTTTTTTTTTTTTTTTTTTGTGGAAAGAGGGGAAATGTATTGAGGCACACTGCAGGGACAGCGGTAGTGTGGGACTCGGTGGATTTTTTAAATTAAAGACCACTCCTACCCACTAAACCCCCTTTCCGTGCCACGTGGCTTTGTTCCACCCCGGAACCGTGTTAGCATTACTTCAGAGTGGAGCCACCATGGAGGACATCGTATCTCACAGCATCAGCGATCAAGCTCGCCACCAGTTGCTAGAGGTGCCAATCCTCTCGAGTCCTGAAAAGGGGTCCCTGAAGACCGGCACTCGTTCTCTAGTGCTTCAACGCAAAAAAAAAAAAAAAAAAAAAAACCCTGCTGCCTAAGGGGCCTCGGCGTCCTGCGTAACAGTTCGCTCGACGAATAACCAACCCGACGTAACCGTCCACCGCCCTCCATCTCTCTTCGGAGCTGAGTATCTCAGGGATGATGTTTTCGGGAGTGAGGGCCATGCCAAGTTTGTCCACCAGTTGCTGGTGCTCACAATGCCATCTCTCGCCCACGAAAAACGTGTGTTCGATGGTATCATCCAACGCGGGGCAGCAAGCACATCTAGGGAATGCTTTCACCGCCACGCGATGGAGATAAGCATCAAACTGACCATGCCCAGGGAGGAACTGGGTGGTATAATAGTTCACCTCTCCATGCTCCCTCACCACCCATGGTCGCAGGTCCGGGATTAGCCGGTGCATCCATCTACCCACACAAGCATGATCCCAATACTGCTGCCACGTCGTCAACGTTTTCTCCCACCTGTCACTATCATTTTCGTCGCCTGAGCCCAGGAATTTCCTTCGTCACTCCAGCGCAAGCAACACGACGGGAATCGTTCGTGCTATCACCATAACAGCAGCAAAGGAAGCCGTGCGGTAGGCGCAAGCGATCTTTAGAGATCCGATGCGCTGCACCGAAGCGAGGCGCTCTCGGACGTCCCGTCTCGCAACCGCCTCCGTGCCGTACAACACCGCCAGAAGCCGTCTTTTGGCTTCTCGCGGGCCCCTAACGTTCGGCATTAACCGTGTTAGTGCTCCCGCAACCTTGGCGGCTTTGTCGGCTGCTCTCTTGATGTGCTCAAAGATGAGCCATGAGTCGACCTACACCCCCAGGTAGCGCACAACCGGGCTTGCGCAGACTGCCTCACCCGCAACATTCAGGCGAAAGTCCCCCCCCAAACCACCTTTGCCTGGTAAGGACGACCATCTCCGTCTTGTTGATCGCAAGTACAAAACCGTGATCTCGCAGCCACTCCAACACTATCACGACCGCCCACCGAATTTTGCACTCGGCCTCCTCTCGGGATCTCGCTGTGACGTGCAGTGCTATGTTATCAGCAAAACCCGTCAGCTTGACCCCCGGAGGCATTTAAAGTCGCAGAAGTTCATCATAGACTCGGTTCCATAAGTCAGGGCCAAGGGCGGAGCTCTATGCGACTCCCGACATCAGGCACCTTTCTCTTGGTCCATCCTTCGTGTCGTACCAGAGTACACGATCCTGGAGGTAGCTATCCAGAATTTTTCTAAGGTAGTCCGGTACATTTTGGCGCCTTAGCGCCCTCATTATGACGGATCATTTAGCTGAGATGAAGGCGTTTCTAAAGTCAAGAGTCACCAGGACACAGGCACTCCTCGTCTTATGTGAGGGATTTCCTCCTTCACCGACTCAAGAACCTCAGCCATGACCGTCGAACGTCCCCTTCGAAACCCGTACTGATTGTCCGAGAGACTGACTTCCCCTCTGAGACGAGTTCGTATCAGCCTCTCTAACATTTTTCTGAAACTATCCAGCATGCACAAAGGTCAGAGCGACGACGAGACCAGAGGGGGTGGTTTGCCCTTGTCCAAAAGGATGAGCCTTTGGATCTTCCACCGCTCACTGAACGGTCCGTTGCGGAGAGATGCATCAAACATGTCAAGCAACACGTGTGGTTTTTCTGCGGCTATGACCTTAAGGACTTCGGACGGCACCCCGTCCGGACCAGGGTCCCTGCGGCCCGGCATCTCCGCGACCACTAACCTCAATTCATCGAGGGTAAAGAGAGGCTTCTCGCCTACACTTATGTCCTCCCGCCTCCTTTCGGGATGCTTTGGAGAGAGGTAGGAGACCAACCTCTCCAAGAAGAAAGGCTCCATCGACGCCACTGGGTCCAAGCCGCGCAGTCTTTTTAGCGCGATTCGGTAACCCAGGCCCCATGTGTCCTCACTCACCTCAGGAATCAGCTCGTGCCAGCATCAGTTTTTGCTCACCTTGATCTCCCGCACCAGGATACTTTTTGCTTCCCTGTACGCAGCAACTGCCACCTCCGCGTCTTCGCGATTTCTGTGTCGCTGTGCAAGAGGGCGTAGGCTCTTCGCCTCCCCGCGCAGATTGGCAATTTCTTCGGTCCACAGAAGACCGCCAACACGACGTTGTCCTTAATAGTCTTCGCCGTGTTGAGGTGCTTTGCCACAAGCGCCTTTAGCTCCAAAACTGCCTTGACAAGGGCGTCAAACGCCATGTCCGCGCTCTCGTCAAGCTCAGATTTCTGGCCAAGCTTGGCCACAACAGTAGAGCCAGAAGCAAGTGCCTCTTCATCAGCCTGCTTCCATCTTTGCTCCTCAGTCCTCTTTCTCGTGGTTGGTTAAGTAGTTTCCATGCCTGCAAAAGTGAATTTCATCCCAAGATCCGCACCGACCCATCTGAATCCCTCAGCTGGGAGAGGCTGCCGTCCACCCCCAACACATGCCTGAAGGGCGGTTTCGGACCAGGTGGGTGCCCTCGAGATATAGCACGCCGCAGCAGCAGCAGCAGCAGCAGTAGCGGCAGTGGTGGCAGTGGCGGCGGCAGCAGGAACAGCAGCAGCAGCGGCGGTGGCGGCAGCAGTAGTTTTTTTTTTTTTTTTTTTTTTGGAGGGAGGGGAAATGCATTGAGGCACACCGCAAGGACCGCGATAGTGTGAAACTCAGTGGATTTTTTTAATTAGACCATTCATACCCACTAAACCCCCCCCCATGCCGCGTGACTCAGGGTGGGTGGAGCCACCAGGGAGACCATCGCGTCTCACAGCATTAACGAGCTAACTCGCCACCATTTGCTAGAGGTGCTGATCCACTTGAGTTCTGAAAAGGACTCGGGGTCCCGGAGGATCATCACCCTGTGTAGCGCTTCATAGTAGGCCGCTGACCTAGCTGACCGTTTGGGCCTTCCTTCTGGCCTCTTCTAGGGTTCTTATAAATAAAGGGCAGCTTCCACTGCCTGCTCCGTGTTTGTCGTCTGTTGTTGGCCAAAGGAAGCACCGTGCTGGGCGTGGACACTCTTTTTTCCGGTGGTTTGAGCTTCCACACCGGAAGCAAAGCTTGGATCTGTTTTCGTCCTCACAGTTGCCTGAGACGTGTCCATATCCCAGGCATTTGTAACATCTTGTTACTTCAATTCTCCTTCGAATTCGGCAGCTTCCGACTCGTAACCTGCCATCTTTTTCTGCTTGTCTGGCAGTTGTTTCGTCCACCTTTATCAACGTTAGCCTCCATCCTCTGGTATTTTGTTTTAAGAGAGCTACTTCTGGTTCCTGGCTTTTAAGTCCAAAAGTCTTAGCGAAAGCCACTTTCTGCTCATCTTCCTCTACAATAGCATCCAGGTCTCGAACCTCTAGTGTCACTTTTTTCTGGCTCATTTTGATAATACCCTGTCGGGCTGCCGACTTATCAATTTGCTAAGAGAATGCAACAGCATTCTCTACATCTTTTCTCTCACCTCCTGAATCCAAACAAAATAAACTAATGACCACGTTGTATGACAAAGAATGATATGTGACACTGTAACACTGTTTTTTAACCTGAAAACAAAAAGAGGCGCCGATGCTGCATTAAAAAATTTCGATTTCGTTCGTCACCTTTGACCCTCTCACTTTTTGGGTTTCTTCTCCTGAAAAGGGGGGATTAGCGCGAAAGTTCTCCCGTTCTTCGGGGAGAACTATTAATTAACGCATAAACAAATATCTTCAACTATTTCTTTATTCAATTACTTACACTAATACACAGTATCTCTGTACACAATACACTACACAACGCTTCACATCGTCCTCTGGACTGCGCTGCAGCGACTCCACCTCATACCACGCAAGCCGCGAGTGCACGTCAACCACGTTGTGCTCGTCTTGGACCAGGAGGGGCTTCAGCTCGTCCTAGACCCACCTAACATACACACACTAACACTCCGTCCACAACCCCACACACTACTATATTCTTTCTCTCTCTCTCTCTCTCTTTGTCCAGCTCGCTCTTGCTCTTTACACTTACACTCACTTTCTCTCTCTCTTCTCTAGTCGAAGATGCTACTCTCTCTCAGCATGGCTCTCTTCTTTCACACACGACAAAACACGCGAACAATGGCGGCACTTCCAAGCATGCACCTCGTGGTCTCTTGTTCACCTCGTCTCGTCAACCTACACACTACTCCTTTCTCTCTTGCACTGTCTATGCTACACTTTTTCCCTCTCTCTAGCCTCACCTCCTGGTCAATCGTCCGCAAGTCCAACTCGGCGCGATATTGACGGTGTCCTCGAACGGGTCGTTCATCCTACGGTTTCACCTTTTCTCTTTTCTCTTTCTCTTTCTTACCCTTTTCTTCTTGTCCAAGCGGCTTCCGTAGTCCTCGACCTGGAGACCTCATCGTCCTGGAAGACCACAGCAGCTGCTAGACTTCCGCTAGCACACCTCTCTCCTCGCTACACTCTACTCAAAAGCTCTCTCTATCTCTATACTCTCGACCCGAAAATCCACATAAATCACCGAAGCTCTCGCTGCTCGCACTTCAGCGTACAGCTTAAGGCTCTACTCCAGACTGACTCACGATCTCTCGCTCGAGCAATGGCCACCGCTGCTGCTGCTGCCACGTATCTTCCCTCGCAGTCACTCTCGACATAGCAGCTGCTGTGTGTTTTGGTAGTCGTGTTCGCATTTTTCTTGTCCTTTTTCGCTGGCGTTGCTGTGTCTCTGCATCTCAGCTGGTTGTCCGTTGGCGTCCTCTTCTCCTCCTTTCAGCGTATATACAGCTCCCGAAAAACAAATTCGGAGAAGTTCGACTTTCTGCTCTTTGTATATGCGTTGCATCAGTGAGAGCATCTTGGAACATGGAGGCCATTTACCTCATTACAATACACTACCGTGCACTCAAGCAAGCTGTAAGTCATGGTCTCCGTATCAAAAAAAGCATTGAACTCTACAGTTTAAACAGAGTCCTTGGCCAAAAAAAATACATCGACTTGAATAGTGAAAAACGTCAAAACGCTAGGAATGACTTTGAGAAGATGTTATATAAATTATTTAATAATGCCGTTTATGGAAAGACAATGGAAAATGAACGTAAACGAGTTGATGTTAAACTCTTTAATAAGTAGGAGGGAAGATATGGTGCAGAGATACATATTGCACGACCAAATTTTCATAGCTGTGATATTTTTGATGAGGAACTTGTGGCTATACAATTATTTCATACATATGCTTACATAAAAAAACCAATATATGTTGGATTAAGTGTCTTGGACCTGTCAAAGACCCTTGTGTACCAATTTCATTACAATTTTATGAGAAGTAAAATGGAAGACCAGTGCAAACTTTTGTACACAGATACTGATAGTCTTGTGTATAAAATAACGAACCAAAATATTCAAGAATTCGATACTTCAGACTATGATTTGGATAATAGATTTAATATACCACTCGTTAATAAAAAAATTGTTGGTTTAATGAAGGATGAATGCAATGGGAAAATCATGTTCGAATTTGTGGGACTAAGGAGCAAAATGTATGGTTTAAAAATTCAAGATCAAAACCCCGTTAAGAAGACAAAAGGTGTTAAAAGTTCTATTGTTAAGGTTGCAATATCTTTTGATGATTACATAACATGCTCGCATGAAAACACTATTATTAAATGAGAGCAAAAAGTATTAGATCGCGTCATCATCAGCTTTTTAGTGAAAAAGAGACAAAAATTGCACTAAGTGGTCATGACGACAAACGATATTTGCTACTTTATTGTACAGGTACTCTACAATGGGGTCATTACAGCATAGTGGGGGTAGGATCATCCAATAAGACGGAAGACTCGATAGAAGGGATAGCCAATCACGTAAGAGAAGCTGTAAAGGCAGAACACTAGCATATGAGTCGATAGTAGAGGGGTCAGCACTATGTAAGGAGTTGTCGCAGCGAGACAAGCTCAGTCTACTCTCAAGCAGAGATCCAAGTAAGGTTGAGTTTAATCAACGAAAGCTAAAATCCCCTTTATCTCGTGTTCTTTCAATCGAAACGCCGTGTAAAAAGTCTAGATACATTAAAGGTAACATATTTTCCACAGTAAAAATTTAGACATATTTACACATAGTATGTAATATATTAGTATTTTATGCTGATTCTTATGTTTACTTTTTTTTTGTTTGTTAAAGATGGATCTTGCAGCACTTAACAAAATCGCTGACAGCGGTTTTTTTCCAACAAGGAAACTTACTGAATTGATTCCTAATCAAAACTACATGGTGTCAAAACTAAGAAAAGTGTACACTAAATTCGGACCTAACATAGTTGCAGAACTTGACGATGAATTTCAAATTTTTCTGCAGACTACAATAAGTTCGGCTCTGTTTAAAAACGAAGAATTTTATTATGAATTGTTGGATGCTGTTAATAAATTTAAATTGTTTATAGTGTATAGGGGAAAACACATTATATTTTCTAATGCGTAATGTAAAAAAAATGACAAAATAATTTACGATTTTCTCTAAATTTGAGTACTTATTCAACATTCTTTCTATGTAACATTTTCATTATTATTTGATACATATTACAATCTCGTAATTTTAATCTTCAGTAAAAAATTCACAAAAACTTTTATTTATTCGTCCAACTATTGCGAGTACTGTCAAAGCTCAGCAATTTAACAAAAACTTGATTGCCACGTCTACGAAGGACCTTTTCCACAAGGTAAGTATCTGGATACTTTGTTTTCTGTAGTTCTTGTTCATAAAAGCCTCCAGAAACAGGTTGATCTTGGTAATCTTTGAGATGATACATTATTGGGTTTGTTGCTGCTACTCGAATGATTGTAAATATTCCCGTTGACCAGTTTGGCGTATTCCCTTTTTCAAATGCTTGTTTGGTTTTGATGACTCATACTTTATCACTAATTTCGAACTTAAACTTAGACTTACTGCTATTCTCACATTTTCTTTACAACTTCTCTAAACTTTGAGATTGTGTTGTTTTCTCTTGTAATAAAATTTAATCAACGTTTGTAACAAATTCAACTATTTATAATTGCCTTGCAAACTAAATTTTTTCCACATCAGATCTTTTAAAGTACGATTAAATCGCTCGCATATAGATGCTTTGAGATTACTGTAAGTTAAGTATAAATTTATTTTATATTTTCTCATGAGATTTTGGAAGTGTGCATTATAGAATTCTTTGCCACGATCAGTTTGCATGTTTACGGGCACCTGTCCTTTTTTCCATATCGAATGCATTGCTGCAGTTACTTCTTCACTAGTTTTTTTCTTGACAGGTACAGCCCATGCGTACTTGGGGAAAACGTCTATTACAGTGAGCATGTACCAATAACCTTTGTTTTCACGAGCGTAAGGCTGCATTTCTAATAGGTCTGCTTGCCAAATCTCGTCTAAGCCACGTATTTTGAATTTTCGGCGAGGATAGTTACGCCTGGCTACCTTATGATGTTCCTCAACGATTTGCTCCATGTATTAATTGTCTAGGCTTAAGTTTTTTGAATCAGCTTGAATAAATGGAAGTTTTTTTGCAAGTTGTACAAAAAAATTCGAAATCTATCTATTTATTTTTCAAGTCTTTTAATTACTTCAATCAAGTAAGCATAATTTACAGCATCTTGAGGCTGCTTTGGTGTTCCAGCATTACAGAGCCTTTTATTATCTAAGTCATACTGTCCATCTGCGGTAAGTTTATATCCAATACCGGGAGGAACTCGACTACCGCCTTCGGTCCTTCCCAATTTTCGATCGAATACATCGACACTCATTGTGATACTGAAGCAATGATTACATGCATCAATATGTATATATATATATATATATTCTCCCTTACAAAGCTCTTTGATGATTGATATAATTTCATTGTCATGACTTGTATTTCCTGCCGACTTTTTAGCAATTAATAAGCGTAAACAATGTACTAACTCATTAGGATCATCCCAGTGGGTATTATCTACTTGTGTTATTTGAGCAGTTTTGTAATAATGTGGCAACGATCCACCTTTTTTATTAACCATGAGATCGAACATTAGAGCAATCATTTTATTAAACCTATTACTATTATGGGTTCGTATAGCTCCGTTTTTTTAAACCCTTTTCTGTGAGCATTTGAAATTTTGTATATTATGTAGTATTTTTCAAAACCCTCCTGTGTCAACAGAGATTCAATAGGATGCTTTTTTATAAGTAGCTTTATTAATCCCGGAGTCATTGGATACTTTAAATCATCTATTTAGATATAACTATTTTTAAAGTCTATTTGCGAATCGCCAAGATTGTACACCTCATTTTCTTTTTGTACTCCATACTTTATATCTAATAAATCTTTCTGATTATAAAAAAGTATTTGTAAATAAAAATTATTTGATGAGTTTTTACTGACTTGAACAGAATCACGAGATTGATCTTGAATAGTATCATTTCAATCGGTATCATCATAATTATCATCATCGCTTTCACTGATGGCAGACTCAAATGTTAAATCACTTTCACTGGATTTTTCTATGTTGTTTTGTTGATTCACTTTATTAACTTTATTTTTTTCTTCATTGTTTTTACTATAAAAATAATTGTGAGTAACAAAGTTATTACTATTATTTTTTTGTTTTTTTGTTTCAGCAGCAATTTCTATTAGAGGGTCTGTAATTAGTTTGAAAGTTTCACCAAGCACTTTTTCAGCCTCATTTTTCCCAAACTTCAACAGTCTATACTTTTCTTTAACTGCCTCTCGCGCCTTCACTAACTGACGTAGAACAGCTAATACATGACGATGCTCTAATGTCTTGCAACAGACTGAAATGATTGCGCTAGATATGTCCTAAATGTACAGCAAAATTATCAAAGCCTTTTCTTTAGCAGCCATTATTTATTTGCCTATCTTTGTTTATAACAGCGAATCCAAGTTTATCATCACTTCAACAATTAGAGCATAAATTTTATAATTGAATGTAGGACATGTCTGAGTTTACATGATCATTGTACACATACTTCAAGTTTACTTCATCTTGACGAAATAAAACGAAAAACTTAACATTATCCCTTACAAGATATTTTGGTACTTGAGTATATGACTGACAAAGATAGAAGCAGTCAACCTTTTTGTGTCTATCAATGCAGAAAAAGACTTTTACAATATTTCGTTTTTCACAAGCTATATCATCAAAAATCATTATCGAATTTGGTAAAGCATCATCTGGTGAGACTACAGTTTCATGTTCGCTAAAAGGTAAGTATTTTATACCCTCTATAGGCTCCAATAGTTCTTTTAAAAACTTGTTCTTTGGTTGATGTAGCGATTTTGAATACACGTACACATTTTCAAACTTAACTCCATTAGGATGTACGATTCAAGCTAATAAACTATTAGTTTTACCACAATTAGATAGACCACACAATACCGCGGAAATACTGTCAGGGAGTAGCTTACTATGTCGATTCAAACGCTTTTCTTGTTTTACAGTAGCGTCAAAATTAGGAACTTGTAATTTTATGGATTGCTCTTTGAACTCCATGTCCATACTGTATGAATAATCAGTCAAAACTAATATTTTAATGAAATAGTACAACGCTTATATAGTTAGGGTTCTTTATTTGTCAATGAATTTTGTCTACTATAAATCAGTAATGCGAGAGACCCAAGACTTTTCTTGGGTGCTCCCAGCTAGCCACGCAAGCGCAGAACAACTCTACTCTCTCTCCAAGCAGGTAGGTAGGGGTAGGGGAGACCCTCTCCTCGTCCTTTAGCTCAAGCCCTGCCCACTTCCCACAACTTAAATACATTCTTTAATTCCCCTGTAACGTAGCTGACGATGGTAGAGTGGACTATGTCTTTTGCCCGCGCTTTGAATCTGTTCAAAGACAATTCGATTCCGAGCCAATGTATTTTTTTTTTTTTTTTTTTAATTGTAAAATTAATTGATACTGTTTCCACACCACCTAGCGGTAAGTATCTTGGCGCTTTTTTTTTTAAAGAAAAAATTGAGGAATAATACAATTTTTATACTAGTTAAAAATAAGACAGAATGAAATTACTTCGAAGTTTTAAAAGAGAAGAAAAAATTTAGGGAAATAAATAATTAGAAGAGTAAAAAAATTATTCCTGCAATTTTTTTCTCTAGTGGTATTCCCAGTAGGCCTGATCTACTTATATAATGTTTGAATCAATTTTTAAAAAGGTAAACAAAAGAATTTTTGTTAGAACGAAGTTTTATTTTATGTATGTAGGAGATTTTTTTCAAGTGAAATGTTTTAATTGATGAAGCAAGAATTATTGATTCGGTCATTTTATCCCATGCAGTTTCAGCTCCCCTACCGCTGCATACCTGCTTGGAGAGAGAGAGAGTAGAGTTGTTCTGCACTTACGTGGCTAGCTGGGAGCACCCAAGAGAAGTCTTGGGTCTCTGGCATTACTGCTATAAATACATTATTCAATTTCTCGAATGATTAGTCATGATCCAACCTCGGGAGAATAATCATCATGCATCGTAAGAGAGGGCATGGTTTTGTAAATAAAATCATAAATTCTTTACCAGTACAACTTCAATTGCTAGGCTATCAGTACTGCAGTCCAGGTACTAAGCTTGCTAAGCGTCTTGCTAGAGGAGACCCCAAAGTAAATCCGATGGATGTGGCATGCAAAGAGTATGATATAGCATACTCCAAAAATCAACGCGATTTAAAAGCCAGAAACGACGCAGATAAAATCTTAGCTGAGAAGGCTTGGCAAAGCGTTAAAGCTTTAGATTCAAGTATTGATGAAAGAGCAGCAGCTGCCCTCATGACCGGCGCTATAAAGATTAAAAGTAAATTTGGTATAGGGTTGATGGAGAAGAAAAAACAGAGTATTAAAAAAAGGAAAAGAAGGACGGGTAGGTCAAAGAAAAAACAATGTATTGCTTTAAGTGCAGTTATTAAGGCTGTCTCGCAAGAAATGAATACTAAAAATAAAAGTGCTCCAGATGTCATTAGTAGTGCTTTGAAAGGTGCTCGCAGTGCATTAAAAAAATCGAGGGGTAAACAGAATGTTACGATTCCGCGCATCTGACGCCTTTCTACACAGATTGGTGGAGCTTTACCTTTGATTCCCTCATTTGCTGGTTTTAGTGCAACTGGTGCTATAGCCAATGGAATAGCTGAAATAATGAAGAGCATTAATGCTTCTAAGTCAGCCAAAAAGCAGATAGCAGAAAGTCAGAGACATAATTGAACCATGGAAGCTATCGCTCTTGGAAAGGTCTTTATTTCAAACCACGTAAAACTGGATTGGGAGTCTATTTAAAGCCTTATGCTAAAAAAGGTTTAAAAAAAAAAAAAACCTTCAAAAAAAATTTAAAGAAATAAAATTACCTGATCAAGCTCTGACTAACATAAATTTGATGAAATATTTTAAAATTTTAAAAATTCCTCATTTTCGTGGAATATTCATGAGAAACAGTTTACTTGTAGACGGTCCATGGTTTTGTAAAACAGCTATGGTAAATCTTGATGATAAGAATGGACCTGGAACTCACTGGGTGGCTTATCGAAAACGTGGTAATAATGTTGTGTACTTCAACAGTTTTGGAGATCTGCAGCCACCTACTGACTTAATGTTGTATCTAGAAGTTAGTAAAGTAAAATATAACCATAAGCGATATCAAGAATTTAACTTTTACAACTGCGGTCATTTGTGCTTAAAGTTTCTAGTGAAACAAATATAACTTTTTTACATGGGGAGAAACCGCTTAATTACACTTCAACAACCATGGAAGAAACATTAACTCTCAGCCTTTCTGGTACTTCCTCCGTTTTAGAAGCACAGTACTTTCCACTGATTCAATTATCACCAAAACACAACTACGTTCTTGGCTTAGTAGAACTTTTGTCATTCAACTCAATTCCAAATATTGATAAAAATTGTAATAAATTTTATGTCAGCAATCAAGTTATTGTATGACCAATAGGCAGTTATGAAATTGAAGATATTAGATCATTTTTGATTGAGACATTACTCTCGATATCAAGCCAAACAATAATACGCTTCGAAGTGTTATCAAGTGCAGTCATACTATTGATTTTGGACCAAAAGATTCTATAGGCCGTCTATAAGGTTTCACTCAGAGAGTTCTAAAAAATAGAACCACTAATTTTTCAGACTTACCCGTAGCTGTTCTAAAGATAAACGCATTAAAAGTTGAACGTAACATCATAAGTGAAGCTTACATAAACAAAAGTACACAAATTCATGAATTTTTTCCCGCTGTAACACTTGGATACAAGATTATTGAAGTTCCTCCACAAATCATTTATGAACCGATCATTGGACGTATGATTAATCAAATACAACTACGCATTGTAGATCAGGATGGTGATTTAGTCAATTTTCGTGGAGAAGTCATAACTATAAGATTGACCATAAAACCCTCTCCATAATGGGTATCATTTATGATCAGACATATTATATAGACAGCTCAATATGTGCTCCAGCACTCAGTCAACAACGAGCTCTCAAACCGTTGAAACGTCAGAGAAAAAAGTCCATCAAAAACGATTGACACGTTAAAAACTGACTCATCAACACATTCAGTTTAAAAAAAATCTCGGTCTAAAAATAAAAAGCCCTGGTGCAAACTAAATTGGATATTTTTTTGTTGTATATAAAACGGACGAGATTCGAAGTATTCAGTCTCCAGTCGCATTTGACGAATCTATTGCGCACTATGAAATTCATGATCATCAGCCGTATGCATCGTCAACATATGGCAATAGCGATGGAATTCGCATTTCAATTCAACATTAAGACTTGTGTCTTTTATCATCCAGAAATTCTTTACATGTTTAAGGAAGATTGGTCAAAGCAGATGAAAATACAGCAGCAACAATCACAGTGTTGGGTGAAGAGGATTTCCGCAGTCAAAATAACGGTCAGTAACATAAAAGTTACAACCATTAACATACAAATCTATAGAGTATTGAAGAAGCGAATAGACAGAGAAGGAGGGGGCATTCCAGAGGTTCTCATCGGTGCTCCCAAATGTAACAAGAAAACATGTAATAAATAACACAAGCACCAATCACCACACAATCCAGGACGCTTACTGGTCACTTTAATTATTTATAATAAATATAATAATAAGACAAGCGCCAATTCCCACAAAACCCAGNTAATAAATAAAATATTATGGCAAGCGCCAATCCCCAAATTATCCGTGGCACTTACTGGTCATTTGAATTTATCTTACTAATGCAAAGTCTCTAAAACCGTTGTAATCGCTAACCGCGAAAACTACTGAACCAGTTTTGCTGAAATTTCGCATACCGATTCTTGACACTTCCTAGATAATTTTAGTATAGTTTTTATCTTGGAAGATTTAATAACAATAGCAATAAATAGGCTCAAAGTTTTGAAAAAATACGCCAGCTTTTCACTTTAGTTTAGTAGGACCCGCTAGGAGGCGTCGACATGAAATCGAGGCCACCTGCAACAAAATTGAATAAGTCTGGTTATCATAGGCCCGAGCGTCTCAAAAATTTTTATACTTGTCTACTGGCAGTTCATCAAGATGCATCAAAAATGTAGATGATAGTCGTGCAGCTGGGTATCCCGGTTACCAACGACACTCTTCTCTCATAGGCAAGTATCCCTGTAGAGCAGACGGCCATAACGGCTTCCTCCTCAGTGGCCAAGTCTCCAACAACATACCCACATTTTCCCGACTAACGATAGGCAGTTAGTTATCCGGAGAACGACCCGAAGACGAGATATTCTTTGGTCACTGGCGTACTTCCCTCCATTACGACAGTCTCCGTAGATGGAGACTTCAAGGGTAAGAGTCAAGCTACCCGCAGCCAGCTCTTTATAATAAGAAATAATAATAAGGAATAGCTGGAAGTTTTACCACTGACCCTTTTTAGGGCTATTATAAGTATTCACGTTCCCTACTTACCTATCAACCTCATCAGTTCTTCTAAGGGCCACTTAAGTTTAAACTACCTCGATAACAAATACATTTTAACTATCATTTCTGGAAGCAATTCGTCTACTAAAAGACTACATTAACTAAAAACGGCCACTGTTGAACCAAGTCAATCATTCACTGGCATCCGTCAAGAGTGGACTTGTTCTTCGCAAGGCTGGAAACCTCTGTGACTGACGACGCTGTACTACCCTCTCTACTCTAAGCATTTAACCAGGAATCACCGATCCTCTCGAAGGTCTGCGCTGGGCGAACCTAACAGCTACGGAGAGAAAAAAAAACTTGAGCCAACGGGACAGTCTCCAACGGTCAAGCATCACGATCCAATCTCCCTATTTAAAATTACCAAAACAACTATGTCTGCAAAAAAAAGGAAAAAAAAGTGCTTTAGACACCAACATCTTCGACGTTATACCAGGAGACGTTGGAGAAGATCTTTACAACTAGCTCCAAAGCTTCGGACTTTGTTTTTCTCCCGATCAGTCTAGGGCTTCAACAACAGGCCAGAGAAGATCACCCTGAGGTATCCAGGCAGTCACAATTGCTGTTAACTGAAGTCAAGAAAGAGTTAACTAAATAAGATCACCGGTCTTTTTTAGGGCCATTGGACGTCGAACTACCTTGCCAACAAATATATTAGAACTTAACAAAGTTGACAGAAAACAGCGTTTAGTGATCACAAAAGTCTTAAGCATGCCAAAAGTCGCAAGAGGGTGAATTGGAAGAAAAACTTGAAATGGATCTAATAAATACAATTTTAAGCGTTAAAAAACTGACGTAGAAAATTTATCGAGATCGGAACAGCAGCGGCAAAATCGATAAATAAAGAAACCATTACGTAAGAGATCAGCTTTTCATTGTACCCTCACAGCGATTTCTGAAATCTTTTAAGAACTTAACTCAGATTTTTAAATAAGTAGAAAGTGTATTTGCGTTTTTGTGGCAATAAAAATTGTAGAGTTTAAGGTCCTGGACTTTGTTGCTCTGGTAATTAAGTTGTGGAATAAGAGAAAAAAAATTTTTTTTGTAATATGTGTATTTTGGGAGTTTAAAATCTTAACAGTTTTAAAAAATAGCCCTTATTGTAAATTATACGGGAGAAACTACAAATCAACGGCTTCTTATGGCCAACGATTATTTTACGGCATAAAGAACGTATAGTACTTTTTAGCATAATTATGTTTTTTTTTAATTTTAACAACTTATTATTTGACCAAATAAACTATATGGATTCCGAAAAAATGTGTTTTGAATAAGAAGATTTTTGTTCTGAGATGTGTCAGGAATATATGTAAAATTTCTTACTGAAAACGTTTCACATTAAATGTCAACACACTAAAGTGTTTTATTTAGTAAGTCTCGGGTGAAGCCGAGACGGGGGTCCGCTAGCTTATGATAAATATATAGCTCAAAGCTCACAAAAAATTTATCGTTAAAAAATTTGTTTCTCTTATCTTACAACTTTATTACCAGAGCAACAAAGTCCTGGAGCTTAATCTCTGCGTTATTGATCGCAACAAAAATACAAATACATATTCTACCTGTTTAAAAATCTGAAAGATTCAAAAGATTACTATGAGGGTTATGGTGAAAAGCTGATCCCTCACTTAATTAATTTTTTCGTCATTTTCTTGACGCTTAAAATTGTATTCATAAGATGTTGTATTTTAAGTTTTACTTTTAATTCGACTTTATGTGACTTTTGGCATAGTTGAGACTCTTGTGAGCCCTAAAGGCTATTGTTTAAACTTCATTAGGTTGTAATATATTTGTTAGCAAGATAGTTCGACGTCTAATGAACCTCAAAAAGACCGGTGAGTTTTTTAAGTAAAGTCCTTCTTGACTGAAGTTTCCAGCAAACGTGACTGCCTGGGTACCTCAGGTTGAAGCTTTGGAGCTAGTTATAGAGCTCTTTCCCAACGGTATAACGTCGAAGACGGTGTCTAAAGCACCTTTTTTTTCAGACTCAGTTGTTTTGGTGATCTAAGGTGGAAAGGTTGGTTCGTGATGCTTGTCCGTTGGTAACTGTCTCGTTGGCTCATGTTTATTTTTTCTTCATAGCTGTTAGGTTCTCCCAGCACAGACCTTGCAAAGGATCGGTGATTCCTGGTTGAATGCTTCAAGCTGAGAGGGTTTTATAGGGTCGTCGGTCACTGGGGTTCCCAGCCTTGCTACAAACAACTCTGCTCGTGACGTCTGCCAGTGAATGACTGACTTGATTAATAGTGGCCGGCTTTACATAGTCTTTGAGTTGACGAATCGTCTCCGGAAATCGTAGTAAAAATGTATTAGTTGGCAAGGTAATTTAAACTTCAAAGAACTGATGAGATTGATGGTTAAGTAGGGAACGTAAATACTTATAATGGCCCTGAAAAAGGCCGGTGGTGAAACTTGTAGCTATTCCTTGTTATTATTCTTGATGATGAAGAGCCAGTTGCAGGTAGCTTGGCGCTTATCCTTTGTCTCTGTGTATTGAGACCGTACTGGAGGGAGGTACGTCACTGACCAAAGAATATCTCATCTACAGGTCGTTCCCCGGATAACCAACCATTTATCAGTAGTCAGGAAAGTGAGACTCTTTAAGTGAGATTGAAATCATACAATGGTATTTTAAAATTTTTTGTTATCATAACATCTTTTTCAAAACGTGCTGATAGTCGTTTTTCTTCTTCTTTGTACTCGTCATTGGTTGAATAGCACCAAGTTTAACTTTGTAGAGCTTTTGTAGCTCAGTCAAATAACTCTTTTGGTGTACAGATGGGATTTTTCACCTGTTGAAGTCTTACTTAAGCAGCAAGTCGTTTAAGAGTTCCACTTACTCCGTCACATTTATCTAGTTTGTAATAAAGTTTTTTTACTTGTTACCGACTGTTTGGAGATGAGAGTTTTAACTAATTTTTTTTCGCAATTGTTTTCAATTTTCTCAGTAATATTAGTTACACCAGGACACTCATTACATAATTCCAAAAATAATTTGTGGATTAAACTTTACGTAACATACGATTCACTCAGTTATAATAACACAGCCACACAAAAAAAAGATTTTGGCCTGGGGGTCTGGCTGTAAGTACTACATGTTTTTGGTGTCACTGAATCTGAATCCAACGTCGGTTTAACCCTATTGCATTAGGTTTCAGTCATAACTTCAAAAAACCTAAGAAATAAGGACTTTCGGCAATAATTATTTCTTATGGATAACTCTAATATTTAAGCAGTCAACTCCTGAAATCTTAAAACCTATGGTCTTATGACCCTACATCCTCATGATTACATAACTTCATAACCTCAAAAAATCAAGCAAATAAGGATTTTTCATTATGTTAAATGTATATAACTGTATAACTTGAACCATTAATTCCTAAAACATATTTAATTTTAACCTTATAACCCAATAACCTTATGCCATGAAAGTATACTCCGACGACTCTATAAAAATATAACTCCAACTACACAGCCACACAAGAATTCCTGCTTCGGGCTCTGACTGTGTTTACTGTATGTTTTTGGGATCACTGTATCCGAATTTGAGGTCGGTTGAACCCCACTACGATATGATTGGTCCACAGCTTGAAAATCTGCTAAAACTGTGAAACTTGATAATCCTAAGCGATGTTAAACATTAAACTCGCTCATCTATCCACTCTTAGACTAACTCTATAACCCAGACATAGAAATACTAAAACCGTATCGCCTAATCTTTTACCGCAAAAATATTTGTGGCGTAGATTTCGTGAAATTGAAACAGAACATCGTCATCACTTTTAAGTTATCTCTGTACAACCTTGTAAACATTTAAAGGACCATCAGCATTAACATTACCCAATGTACCAATGTCTAGCGCGGAGAGGTCGCATGGCCATATATTGTACGTCATACAGGCCTATTTTAGATAAATTAATAAATGTGTAAGCACAAATATGTAAATAAATAAGCAAATAAATATCAATAGCGTCCAAAAAAAATCAGTCATTGTGTTAACATTCCATCGTCTCTGAAACCGAGTTTCTATGACTGTAATATATTAGTGAAATCGTTCTGGCTGTTCTTGACTAAAGTCCTCAAGATTCTCACGAAATTTATGAAGGTGTGAATAAAGAAAATGTAGTTTAAAATGAATATTACATTGAAGCTTCTGAATGTCAGAAATCCTTTTGTTTACTAATTCTATGTAACAAGGGCATTTTTATTGCCAAGGAAGTTTTGAGCAACTGCTTTAAGACTGCCAGGCATTTTTTTCGTTTTGATTTATTGTACTGGTAAAGGCAGTGTCTCAAAAAATTGTTCTGAGGGCCATGAACAACTCCTTTTATTTTCGCCTCAGACAACTTTGAAAATTTAGCAGCATGATATTTAAAGCTGGCTCCAGATTTATCGAGCGTTTTAACGTATTGATTCATTAGACCCAGCTTGATGTGAGGGGCAGGGATAAGAGTTTTGCTTGGATCAACTAGCGATTTGTGAATGATGTTCTGGGAACCATGGATTAATGATGTTCTGGTAGGCCAATTTTTTTCCCATAATGATTTTTACGATCACGACTGTCCCATAAGCATAAGTAACATGTTGTGAATCGTTACTGTTGCCCAAGTTAAATCGTTATAACCTTATGATCACCACAAAGTTGCCATCTATGAGTCTCGTAATTAATTTTCTGCAGTTAAATGTCCATGTTCTGATATTTCTCCTCCATAACAAATGAATAGACAATAGGAACTGGAGCATAAATGTTTGTATTGAGTAGCAAAACTGTCTTTATACTCCTCTTCGATGAGTCTATGAAAAGTGTCCAATCTTTGGCATCATAACAATGTGGTTTCAGTTCGTGGAATGAGACCTTTTATGTATGTACAATAAACAAGCGAATAATCCTCATCTTTTAAAAATTACTGTCAAAATTGCTTCTCTCTGTTTCTGTAAGTAGAAGCTTTTGTTTTTGGCTTCAACAGATTGTACTCTTTAAGAAACGATGCTAAAAATTCTGAACCATCCTTTGATAATCCTTAATTCTGTACAAGATCTCTTAACACAGGTTGCGATATAAATTTTGATTTTTCGGAGCTTAAGTCATCGTCCATGTCACTATCTGTCTAATCACTTATCTCAGATACCGGTTCGGTATCCAGATCTATTTGTTTATCGACTTCCATCATATCAGCGATTGTGTTGGATGGATGCGCATGACTGGCATCACAAGTACGACTGTCCTTGACTGTACCTGATACTGGAGCTACAACAGATGAAACATTAATGTTCACGTTTTTGTTTTCATTATTATACCCCTGAATATAGTTGCAACAATAAAAACAGCTATCAGCACTTGAAGGGCCTTTCCATATCATCTGAACGAACAAGAGATGTTCTCCTTATTTTTTTCCTTCTTCCATCTACCGAAAATTTTTTGACAACAGTTACATATGATGTTTTGAGCCCAGCATTGATCTTCTGACTCACCCATATCCAAACCAAAAATGTCTTTGTAAATCTTTTGAATATCATCATGGATAACTTTCCATAAAGAACTTACTTCAAACTTTGAACATACATGACAGAACGTATTCTGCTCCGACTCACATCTGTGTTCTGGCAACATAACTTCGCTCTTTTTTCTTGTAGTCCTAAATTCTACACTAGCTAAGTCAGCAACCAATGTTGAGCTGCGGTCACTTGATGACGATACCTACGGGTCCGAGTTTCCCACCCTGCCCAACCGCTGATACTGGATATCCGATTCCCTGCACCGTAACGCAGTTTTTCCGTGTGCCCACCAGGACGGCATGACTGACGTAATCGAGGGACTTAGCCAGATAAAGGGATCGCTCTGATGCCCACCGTCTCCACGAGGAGCTGCCCTGGATGCAGAAACATGAGAAACAAGATTGTAGAGAATATGACGCATGTTACTTAAATTTTGAAAAATCTAAGCCATGGAAGAGTAAGTGATACTGTTTTGTTATACGCACCAGCTATGGTGGCTATTGTAATAAATGATAGTCTCCTTCACGTTTTGCTGTGACACTTTTTAAGTGTCTTCTAAGGTTAAGTACTAACCCTGTCGTAATGAAATTCAATCAACCTGATTCAGATATAGCGACCTCAAAAACTTACAGTAAATATAGTCAGACGCCAAAGTAGAACTTTTTGTGTGACTGTGTGTATACAGTTAAAGGTAAATATGATTTAGGAGTTAACCGTTTATGTTATAAAGTTATATACCTTTAATAATGCGAAAAATTTTTGTTTTGCCAGGTTTTTTGAGGTTATGGAGTTATATAATTACAAGGATACATGGTAATGGGGTCATGAGGTTCTAGTGGCAAAGGTTTATATATTTCAGGAGTTGACTGTTCAAGTTATAGAGTTATATATAAAAATAATTGCTAAAAATCCTTATTTCTTAGGTTTTTTGAGTTTATGGCTAATTCCTGACGTGCTAGGGTTAAACCGACCTTGGATTCGGATTCAGTGACCCCAAAACATAAGGTCCACACAGCTAGACCCCTAGGCCAAGAAATTAATTTTTGTGTGGCTGTATAATTTAATATTAGTTCTTGCGAATCAGCTGTAATTGATTTCAAATTGGCTCCAACTATTAATAATTTATGATTTTTATGTACTGGACACACGCAAAACAATTTTTGCAATAGTAATAATAAATCGTTTCTCCATTTATAAAAAAAGTATTTTCGATGAAAAATTGGACGTAAAATACGATGGTCATGTTTAAACACGATAAGTAGTGGGTTTCGTTGTTAAAATTTGATTCAAACATATAACTTGTTTATAATAATATAAAATTTCTTCTAAATTTCTCTGATTTTCTCTTTTAAATTCACTCTTTTGCCTTCAAAATTAAAATAAAAGTTTTCTCTAGCTTAAACTGAATCGGAGTTATAGATTTTTGATGAGTCTTCAAGCAAAAATAACCAAAATCCTTAATTTTGAAATCCTCATTATTTTGAAAAAAAATGAGAACAAATGTCTTTTTTTCGATATAGAACCGGTAAAAAAAGTTTCAGCCAAATAAAAAATAGGGCGATCATTTTTCGTTAAATTTTTTGCGGTTTGTAAAAAAATGACCCATGTCTATATTTATGAGATACATATTGAAACATAATCTCTTTTTATTAATTTATTGGTAATTTAAAAAACACTTCATTTTAACAGTATGATTTTCACCAGTATAGAAAAATATTTATATTTTTTTAATCAATAACACACAAAAATAATTTTGATTTTGTTTCATAATAGGATCATTCAAAGAAATAGTTTGTAGTAGGTTTTGCACCTATTATTAAATTATCAAAATCTACTACTTTTGTAAATTTTAAGCACAAAAAATTTTTTTCATGCAGTCAGTAAGTTTATTACTTAGTCAATCTAAAATAGTTTTTGCATTATTTTTAAAGCGTTATAAGAATGTTCATTTCTTTACTCTACGAATATTAACACTTTTTAAGAGTAGGGACATTACCTTAAAGAGACTCTGTTATTTTATACCTTGGCTTTGTTCCAATATTGTTGGCCGCCAACTTAAACATATCTTATAATGTCTTACACTATTTGTAGGTAGTCGGAAAGTATTGTTGGAACAAAAGGGATAAATACTTACTTGACTCTAGCAGCACTACACTATTCTGTAAACGTATGGTACGCAACCATGAAGTATTTAGGATATTTTCCAGTATCGCTGGACGACGACTCACCGACAACTTAGAAGTGACATATGATGTCTTAAGAAATGTTTAAGTTGCCAGTAAGCTGTTGGTTAGCAGTACTGCGGAACAGAGCCTTACTACATTCAGGTGGAGTTCAGCACTTACGCCTTACCGTTACGCGCTCCTACTTATAGTAAAGGCAAATTAGCACTTGTACGATCCATGAAAGATGGAACACTGTTTCTTCACCTTAAAGTAAAACAAGGTACCGGCACAGCGTTGCCAAATCTCAATCAAATATGTCAACTTTTATCCCTCTTACACCTTGGGTTTCTTCTCCTGAGATGGGGGTTTGGCGCGGGAGTTCTCTGGTTCTACAAGTAGAACTATAAAACTAACACAAACAAACACCTCTAACTATTTTTTTATTCAGCCACTTAACACTAATACAGAGTTTTCCCTCACACAATACACAACACAACACTACACGTCACCACCTAAACTGCGTTGCAGTGACTCAGTCTTGAACCACGCCATGTCTTTCTCTCTCTCTCTCTAACCTCACCTCCTGATCAAACGTTCGCGAATCCAACCCAGCGCGACTTCGTCCGGGGTCCTCAAGCGGGTTGTTCGCCCTACGGCTTCACTCTCTTCTGTCTCTCTCTCTCTCTCTCTCTCTCTCTCTTACCGTTTTCTTTTTGTCCCAGAGGCTTCAGTAGTCCTTGACCTGTGGACCTCGTCCTCCTGAAAGAACAAAGCAGCTGCTAGACTCGCGCGTACACTTCTATCTCTTCTCTAAACACTCTACACACCTTTTCAAAAACTCTCTCAATTCTCTCTCTCTCACCAAAAAAATACACCAACCACTGAAACTCTCGCTGCTCGCACTCAGGCGCACAGCTCGAGACTCTCCTCGAAACTGACTCGCGATCTTTCGCTTATTTTTCGAAAATTAAATCATACAAATAAATGTTTACGCAATTGGAAGCTGAGACTTTCAAGGCATTTATTTTTGAGTTCTTCTTGTACTTTGGATTTTCGTACAGTACTGCGTATCAAAGTACGTTGAAAATGTACGTTGAAAAATATTTAGTTTAAAATATTTTTTGAGGTTGATAGTATGGCTATAAGCACCTTAAATATTAATTATTATTTTTACTTATCATAATCGCTAGGAACTGTAGGCCAAGCTCCGGAGGGTATCAATAAACATATGTGACTTCGGGTTGTATGAGATCCGAAGTTTGAATAGCTGAGATGGCAAGGGCTTATGCCTTCGTTGACATATTTTGGCAATTTGGGGTTCAATTCTGATTGCCATTAGATTTTTTTTTTTTTTTGTAATATAATTCAGTATTCTGTTTCAATTTCTTATTGTAACTTTCGTTTTAATTTATGAATATTATCTACACGTTTTTTTCGGGCACGTTAAAAAAATTTTTTTTTTAATACTTTGTCACATAGATAGAATGCTACGCAACAACTGACTATTAAATAATTTATTACGTTAGTAGTTATAGCTGGCAAGGCTAATTCATTATTTTAAAGGTAATAATTTGAATGATAGTAACATTCATAACTAAGTTAATACTTGGTGAATCATATAAATCTTTATGTGCGTATTCGTATGCTTGCATGTGTGTGATCTCAGACTTTTTGACCGATGTTAATGACTCAGGACTCAGAAGGATTACTTTTTCATAATGTTACGATGGCTTGGGAAAAACAATCGTCATAGCTTTTTTAGGTTGTCATACCTCTTGACGATTTCTTGATTTTTTTAAGCAGATTGTTGTATTATTCTGGTAAAAAAGATATTCTTATACATACATTAGTTCTACTTAGGGAAAATTCAAACAATTACATTTTTTAAAATCTCTCCATACGTTATAGAGTTTCATTTTGAACAATAAAACAATTTTTTTCTTTCAATTCATACATTCAAGTTTAGTATTTCAATAAGATTGATAGAACAATTCCCTAATTTTTAATTTTAATTAAATTTTTAACAAGATCTTATTTTATACAGTACGAAAAAATCACATCTTCTATTTTCGCACATTCCATAAGTTTTTTTTATAGGATAATTTTACTTTAATGTGATAAATATTATGATTTCATTGATAGATTTTACACATCTGAGCTTGTAATTTATATATGTACATTTTAATACTTACTGTAGCTAAAAAAATAAATGTATTTTGGGTTGTTCTTAAATATCTTATACGATTGTTTGATTACAAAAATTTAGATTGCAATAAATGACTAAAACTTTTAATTTGCTACTACACATAATTTAATACTACAAGGATACATGGTAATGGGGTCATGAGGTTCTAGTGGCAAAGGTTTATATATTTCAGGAGTTGACTGTTCAAGTTATAGAGTTATATATAAANACTGTAGCTAAAAAAATAAATGTATTTTGGGTTGTTCTTAAATATCTTATACGATTGTTTGATTACAAAAATTTAGATTGCAATAAATGACTAAAACTTTTAATTTGCTACTACACATAATTTAATACTGTTGAACAAATTTCTACCTGCAGAGATAATACTGAAACATTCAACGATAGCAAGGCTAATTCATAACTTTATAATACCAAACAAATGATTTTTAAGGTTATGTATAAAATTTTAATGTTTTCAAACTTTCAAAAAATAATAAACATCCAGTTTACGAGAGAAAATAGCCAAGGGCCCAAAAAATTTACTTTCGTTTTAATAATATCATTAACAATTATTACCAGCAAATTTCTACAATAGCATTTTTTTCAATTAAAAAAAATGGGTGCCTAATATTTTTATGCTGTCAGCACATAAATATCAACTACAATTTAAATTGCACCAGTGACTTTGATATATGCGTGCAAACTGTATATATTATCAAAATTGATACAACAATTTCCTTATTTGTAATATTAATTTAATTTTCAAAATGACTTTGTCTTACAGAGCACGAATCGCTTAATTTTTCTTCTTTTTTCTATAAGGTTTTTAGATTTTTTTCTTTTTTTTTCGTCAAATAATAATTTTACTTTAATAAAATAAATATTATGCTTTTCTCAACAAATTTAACTAGTCTTACGTTTTAACTTATGTGTACTTTAAAACGCTTATTTGAATATTTTTTTCGATCTTTTTTTTTACTGCTGAGAAAGCATTTTTTTCAGTATAGAAATTTGTATAAAAAATTAAAAATTTCTATTAACAAGTCATTGGAAGTTTTTGAGAAATAAAAAATTTTTCAAAATAGCGTTATATTTTATTATTAAAAAACCATAACCTTATAACCTTTTAGGATGGTAATTATTAAGATGTTCGAGATCGTAATAAAAGTTTAACCGTTTAGCTCGAGGCCCTACTCCAGACTGACTCACGATCTCTCGCTCGAACAACAGCCACCACCGCCGCACCGCTGCTGCTACGTATCTCCTTTCGCAGTCACTCTCGACATAGCAGCTGCTATGTGTCCCGGTAGTCGTGTTCATGTTTTCTTGTCTTTTCTCACTGGTGCTGCTGCGTCTCTGCGACTCAACTGTTTGTCCGTGGTATCATCTTCTCTTCCTCTCAGCATATGTACAGCTCCTGAAAAACAAACGATTCGGAGAAGCTTCGACTTTAAGCTCTTTGTATATACATTGCGTCAGCGAGAGCATTTTGGGACGTGGAGGCCGTTTTGCCTCGTTACAATGAGTACTTATGCATAGCCAGCAATTGGTACTGTGCATTCCGTGCAAGCTAGTGAAAGAGAGGGCTAGTACTGATAGTCATTTTTTAAGTGGTAATTTTATGGAAGTGTCCGGAATTCACACCAACGGTAGCCACAGAACTAACTTTCTCTAATGAATCTACATGGGGGTATCCGGCAAAACGAGGGCAGCTTCAAGTTTGCACAGTGCCAATTGAGACATGCTTTGTTCACCTTTCCGATTTAGAGTGCTCCAGGAAAGTAAAAAAGGTGAACAAAGCTAATGACTAAGTATCTATTGTGGGGTGCGTCTAGTGTGGAGTGCGTCCGCTCTTCTGTTACATCCCGAAGTGATATAGACGAATCATACTATGAGTAAAACGCAATTTATTCGTAAAATTTATACAAGATGTAATGTGTACATACACAAGCTCATGTGACAAGTGGAGCTTGTACAGCACACATGTATGTGTATATGTGTGTGTGTAAGCGCGCACGCGTGTGAGTGTGTGTGTTGTAACATGTGGCATCTTGCCCGCTTTGCAGTCAGCAGCAAGACACAGCATATAATTATTTTTCTATAGGACTAAAGCGATGAGATAAATAGGTTACACTTGAATGTATACTAATGGAAGACACCAATGTTTCCGCATACAGTTACTATCTATATTTTTAAACAACTCGCTGCAACTAGTACATGAAGACTTACACTGCCTAACTATCCAACCTGCCTAATCAGTGTAGGCTGTCGTAGCAGTCCGGGTCGTCAGCAGGTATCCGTTGCTGCGTCTCCTGCTGTAGCTCGATGCTGTATACCTTGTTTTTTTTCTGCACACACGAGAAAACGCACGTACGCCAACTAGGTATCACGTCGCCTTTGAATCGCACGTCACAACCGTGAGCAGACAAGAGCGAGAGTACTCGTCCTGTCGGCCTGCCGATTCGTGCTGCCTCGGTGATCTAGCTACCTGTATGTGTTGGCACGCACACACATCAACCTTCGTGCATGGTCAAGTCAAGTGTCAGCCGTGCCACCCATTCGCTTTATGCAACAATTTGAAAAAACGCTACCTGCAGGAAAAAAGATGTCGAATGCTAACTAACAAGATCACACAGCATCAGATAGACAATGATAGATTACAAGTGTTTATTTCAACAACAATAAATACTTGTCAACTAAAATAAGTTTTTTCAGTCTTAAGTAGCATATTACTAGGAAATAATACTTTTATTTCTAATTTCATGAAAAAAAAGTAAACTTCTAGCATGAAATGGGTAAAATGTATGAGTGAGCGTAATAAATATTACTTTTTCATGCGCTTCAAAAAATAAATTTACTTTCGAAAAAAATTGCAAAACTTATTTACAAAATACAACCATAAAAGAAGAAAACTTTTTTTTTTATTAAGATACTATTAAATAGGTACTTTCGGCTTAAAAGTATAATCAACACAAAAAAATTTCCGTCAGTTGTTAAATATACATTACTGTTGAAATAAACGCTTGGATAAGATCGTGCCCATAAGATTATGTGTATTCTTGTTTGTTATCATCGACAATTTTTCCCCTGCAGGTGGCGTTGTTTCAAATTTCTGCACGAAGTGAATAGTAGAGATAGGTACAGGTACAGGGGCCTTGAATCGGGTAGGGTTCATACGCATTGTACCTACTCTCATTTTGTCTGCTGTTGCTAAACGCATGCTCTTACTGTGACGTTAGCTTGCCACGTCAGTGTGTAGTAGCTTCAAGGTACATCTGTCATAATATGGTGACGTATAATATGGGACCTGCCTTGTTGTAAGAATGCGAGTATGCATTGAAATTGTATGTCATATGTATGTATGCATAAATTTTATTGTATGTACAAATGAATAGGTTATTTAAGCATTAATTGTCCATTTCTAATAATGTATACCAATTTGGAAATTGTAATTAAAAAATTATTTCATTATATTCAAAATCGATTGTAAAATCCCTAAAAGGATTAATTGTGAAATTTGTAAACTTATTTGTCACCTCTTTAACTTGTACTTGGTGTCAAGCTTGCATCATCACTGATCCAAAAAATCTCAACTGCACCCTTCAGAAAAATGCGATTGGTATTATTATTTCCTAATACATAAAACATCATCCTGCAGGGCTACTGTTTGGTGTCAATGCAGTTTGCAAGAATATTGCTTACTGGTTGATCTGAAGCCTATTTTACTCGCTCTGACGCTATAAATAACGTACTGTTAAGAGGAAAAATGGCTCTTTTTACGTCTGTCGCCTATCCTCTAAAGTTTTGGTCAACTTTTAACTTAGGTGTCTTGCAAGTACTTTATACACGTAAGGCATAACGTGTTGGCTGAGGCAACTCGGATGTATTTTGAAGGCACTAATTGTCTCGGACCACGCTAAGGAGCCAGGTATAGCGAAGGAGGCTCTCCTAAAGTGGTTCCAGTGATATCAGAGAAAGCAGAAACCGCGGCATCTTCTATCTGAACACGAATTAATTCGTGTAATTTAAGAAACGACTAATAAGTACTGCACGAAGCATTAAGAAATTCTGGAGCAGCAGTAACAATCATCACTGATACATGTTAATTAGTTATCAATAACATAACAAATACTAAACCTTGTAAGAGTGATCCAAATAAATTGTATTTAAAAGAATATATTATTTTCAATTATTTTAATAAAAGAACATAGTAACTAAAATTATCTACATTATTCAAAAAAGATCTTTTACCCAACTAAAAAGAACAAAAAAGCTCAAGAGCTGAATTTTAAGAGACCCACGAACGCGACTAAAACAAAACGATTCAGACCATAGTCTAAACAAGTCCAGTCATAACACTTGCAACATTTGCACAAGGCGGTTGCTACCAGTCATAGTTTTTTTCGGTGATAGTCGTGCTTTCATTATCATTACAAAAGAAACCATGAATAAATACTTGGTAAAACTGAGTTCAGCAAAAAAATCAAGAGCTAAATGATAATTTGAAATATGATACTTCACGTATTTCTACTGATAATCAAGCAACGTCAGGAGCCAACCAATCAAAATAAGATGATATTGACTGTAAGTAAATAACCAAAGTGATAGGTATCGGACAATTTTTATAAAAACTTATGAACCTGAAATTGTGAATTAATTGTTTAAGTAACAAATGTGCATTCTCAAACAAAAATAAACTCTTTGCAAGTAAGAGTTGAATTTCTTGGCATGAGAGATAGGTGTGATGAGACGTGAGCATACTCTGATGTATCCAAGTTCATAGTTTTTTTGTATACTATATAATTATTTCCCATACTGTGACAGCGCGTCGTTGCAGTTTCCTCATTCGTGTAGCGTGATGCACAAGACTTGACTTCAGTTGTTTTGCTAGTAATAATGACAGATCAATTGGAAGTGCTGTGCACCTATATGTACGTTGTTAACGCCTGCCTGACATTTGAGCCGCCATGCCGAGACAGAGCTGAGATTTTGTTGGTTGGAAGGGAGCCGGGGATGTAGAACGTACAAAGCGTTAGATTTAATTAAATATTTTATATGTAAAATTTCTATCCATATTTATGTTATATTTTTTGTATTATGTATTCCAGGGACTAAACGCGTAGGGGGCATGATCTGTGCGAGAAACGCCAAAATGCCAAAAAACAAGCAACGGTCTTGGTGGCATTGCGCAGAGAAAGGGAAAACCAGGCAGGGGCTCGAGAACGAACACGGTAGAGGCATTCGGAAAAAAAGTTCCTCTTGACCCTGATTCAATAAATTTGGATGGCTGACAAGTAACCCTACTCAACTGTCACTCACCGATTTTAATGAAACTTGATAAGGTGATAGAACAATAGAAAATATTAGACCCGTACATTTTTATATCTGCCCTAACTGATTTTTAAGGGTAGAAACCACCCCTAATAAGCCATGAGAAGATTAACCTGCCTAAGCCTGAGAAAAGCTGTTTAAAACGTTTTTAATTCTTAAAATAATTTAGTTCTACTTCTTAAAATCACCCACCTAATTACGTTTTCTTAAACCAACCTTATATATTCTGAAATATACCCCTAACCCCTTGTAAAATACCCTTACAAAACACTACTGGATTAACCTACTAACTATTAGGAACATCGAATTAAATTGCTAGCTTTTCCCAAAACCATTAAATTCCACACCACTGATAGGTAAACCACCTACCTATTTATCCGCTAGCTCATCTAAACCCTAGAAACCACCCTTACCAAACTAGTAGCATCTAACCCACCTAGTCTTGGGAATAATGAGTTGAGCCTGTTACTTTTCACGAAATAATTTAATTTTACTTCTCGAAGCCACCGATATAATCAGCTACCATCAGTTTAATTATCTACCCATAAAATAAACTTCAATATTTTAAAACATACCCCTCCAAGACCCTACAAACTACCCTTACCAAACCACCAGCAAGCTAACCCACCTTACCGTAGAAACAACATATGTATTTGCTAGTTTTTACTAAAATAATTAAATTACACACCTCTGATAGGTAAACCACCTACCCACTTATACCCTATCTCATCTAACCCCTAGAAACAACCCTTATCAAACCACAAGTAGGACAATCCACCTGGCCTGAAGTAAAGTTAGTTGAATCGTTAAGTTTTCTCAAAATAATTTGATTCTATTTCTCAAAGCCACCCATTTAACCATCTACTCTTACGTTAATTCATATATTTTAAGATTTATTCAAACACTCTGACCGTTGCAAACCACCCTTATCGAACCACAATTTAATTGTTACTTTTTCATAGTATACTTTAACTTTACTCCACTGATAGGCAATTTATCTAACTACACACCCTCTGATTCATCTCAACCCTAAAAACCACGTTCGGGGTGCTTGATTAGAGTGAGTCCCTTCGCCTCTTACGTTCGGGGTGCTTGATTAGCGTGAGTCTGTGGTGTGGAATTTAATTATTTTTGGAAAAGCTAGCAATTTAATTCGTTGTTCGTAATAGTTAGGTTAAACCACTGGTGGTTTGTAAGGGTAGTTTACAGGGGGTTAGGGGGTTGGGGGTATATTTTAGAATACATAAGGTTGGTTTCAGAGTACGTAATTAGGCGAGTGATTTTAAGAGGTAGAACTGAATTATTGTAAGATTCAAAAACGTTTCAAACAGCTTTTCCCGGGCTTAGGCAGGTTAATCTTCTCATGGCTTATTAGGGGTGGTTTCTACCCTTAAAAATCAGTTAGGGCAGATATAAAAATATACGGGTCTGATATTTCTTATTGTTCTATCACTTTGTCAAGTTTCATTAAAATCGGTGAGTGACAGTTGAGTAGGTTTACTTGTGAGTGTCGTCTACGAACTGTTGGCTCTCTTTTTTGATTCCCTTAGTAAACAAGGGCCTCCTGGTTTCAAGCCTCCCGCCTCTGCTTGGTCTCCTTTCTCCGGTGTTCGTAAGTAGAAGGGGCCATCTGATTAGCAAATGAAACGAGTTCGCGAGATGTCTCCGTGATGATTTCTTGTCACTGAAGCAGTGAATCCTTCGTGGTGGCTTCGTAGACGTACTTGTCTTTCTTTGCTAACTGATCTGCCTATCTTTTATTGAAATTCCCTTTTTTTTTTGTTTTCTCGATCGTCGTACCGTGCCACCTAGCGACACACCCCGTTGATTCTGCAACGCGCTAACAATAATATTCCTTTTTTTTTTCTATTATAAGTATTATACCTAAGAGATTGATGAGTCCAATAGAGTATAAGTGGTAAGGGGTTCGATTTTAATGTCAAATCGTTACTAGTTAGCGCACAGAAGCAATTGAACAGAAAGATCGTATATTTGAGTATAATTACCTTTATTATATATAGTTACTTTTTGGAGCACTCAGTGTGGTTAAAACGAAAATAGTGCTGAAACTTGTAATACGTTTTCTTAAAATGACTGAAATTCTCATCTATTTGTTTGCAAAACCATGTTAGTTTTCTGCATTTTATCTGAGACCTACGTGAGAATGGGCATTTCTCATAATTTCTCTATTTATTGATACAGAGAAAGAGACAACTATTTATGCTTTAAAGATGAGCTCTCTCATAATCTCAACCGTTAATTCAACAAGTTTCTTTTGAAAAAATGATTCTTATCTATTAATTAATAAAATCCGAACTATAATATCAAAGTTTATTTAATTTTTGATTAATAATAAGTTACAATTTAATTGGGTTTCAACAAAATTAAATCATGGCGTTTTGTTTTCATTAAACTAAAAGCCTTGACACTGTATTAAGCTACATTCCTTAAATCGTTATGTACGAAATATATAAATTTCAATATATTTTGAGAATACTTAGCAATCACTTTGTATTCCTTTCACATACCTGATATTCCCGGCCTCAATCATGTATTCATTACCTTGTAATAAATGTCGTGCCAAAGGGTCAAAAGACCGTACCCCATCCCCCAAAGAAAGTAAGACATGCAGTATGGATATCAAAATTTTGAACTGTAAAAATAGAAGCGTAGAATCTATACCTTTTAAATTTTTTAAACTTGTGATGATAGACTTATAAATATAATTACTAGTATTAATAAAAATACTTTACAAGCTGTTAATAAATATAATTTTTATTTTTCCCGAGCATATTATTTTACTCAGAAGCCAAATAATAATTTGCAAACTTAATATTTATTGGTAGCTTAATCTGTGCCAAAGTCATTTCAAGAGTGGCAGAAAACATTTTTATGGTTAGCGCTAAATTATTAGAAAAGGGCAATTTATGTATATTGTACGGAAGTCATTACAAAGAAGTTACTTCTACTAACCAATAGTTATATTAGCACATATAGAAAAACTTTTATTGATGAACGAAATCTCGATGGAAAATAACTCGAGCATTTTAGAATATCTTACCGCAGCAAAAAAAAAAAAAAAAAAAGAAATGCTTAAAATTAGAGAGAAGCATTGACAAAAATTTTTACATTTATAATTTTCTTAGCTAAACAACGTTTAGATTTTCAAGGCCATACCAATAACCGTTCAAATTTGATACAACTTTTAAGAACAGGAGCAGAAGATGTACCCGAACTTTATCACTGGCTAAATAAAAAAGAGGTCACAAGTTGCTTGATCACTTAATTGTGGATGAAATTATTGATTTAGTTTCGCGAGAAATCATGACAATAATAACATCTGAAATAAAATCCGCTAAATTTTCGCCTTAATGATTGATGAAACATCGGATGTCTCATGGCTTGAGCGTAATTCTGTCTGTGTGCAGGGATGATTAGATAATTTAACGGTCGCTGAAAATTTTACGGGATTTGTTAATTCAGCTGATACTCAACCGGAAACTTCATTAGATTTTCTTTTAACATTTATAAATTAGTTGTCACTCAATGTAAATGCTTGAAGCGGTCAGTGCTACGATGAAGCAAGTAATGTCTCTGGTAGACTATCGGGTTTACATGCACGTTTACGTGAAATTAAATCAAGAACATTGTTTGTGCTTTGCTGTGCTCACAGTTTCAAATTGGTAGTGCAAGATATTCTTGAAGACATAACATTTTTAAGAAATTTTATTGGACTGACAAATGACATAATGAATATTATTCAAGATTTACCAAAAAGATTGCAAGAATTCACTAATAATCCGATTAATTTGTCTTCTTCCTTTCCAACTACATAATTCTAAGTTTGCTGTAAATAAAATTTTTTTAGAAATTCTCAACTAGTTTAAATGTTTTGATTTTTTAGGTTATGAGCGATTACTGAGAGCTATTAATGAAAACGAGAATTATAAATCTGTGATGAAGTTTTTTTAAAACGTTGGTACATTGCGAAATGTAAATTTAAGTGTTTCTACTAAAGCTCAAGGCTTTTTACACAGTATTGAGTCATTTCAGTTTTATTTTCTGTTGACAATAATCATAGGAATCTTCACTTACATAGAAATCCTGAATGCTGAATTGCAAAAATCTAGTTCATGTCTTAATGAATCGCATGAAAAAGTTGTGTTAGTTGTAAATATAATTAAAACTATGCGCGATGACTAAATTTGACTTAATTTGGAAACAGGTTACCAATGCAGCGAAAAAATTAAAACAGTTTCACGGAACAGGAAGTTCCAAAGCGCTTGGATTCAATTTATTCAAGTGATCATATATTTAAAGCGGCTAAGGATTATTATAAAAAGCAGTATTACGAAATTATTGATTTCACAGTTATGGTATTAAAATACGGATTCGACACAGAAACAATTAGAAAATTAGACACATTTTGAAAGTTTGTAATTCGGAAAACTAACGTAGATGTTGAAATAATCACAGAATTTTTATGATAAGTATTTTCCTGATTCTAAGCCTGAATTTAATGCAGATGACTTAGTTCAACAAAGGAACGTATTTATCGACACTACAAAAGGCCATAAAACATCAATTCGAAGTTTAAAAGATGTATTATTTTTACAAAACAATGACGCTCTTTGTGACGTACTAAACGAATTTAAAAAATCAAAAAATTATGTTTACTATTCCAAGTTGGTCTTGCACTCACGAAAGATCTCTCTCAGCTTTGAAACGTAAGATCATCGATGCTCTAAACACATTTGAATGATTTAGCGATCATACACTTTCACCAAAAGTATTTAGAGAAATTATACTTAGTAAACATTAAAAATATGTTTATTAAAAAAATTCTAAAAGATCGTCTGCATTTGCAGTTGTGTGAATATTAAAATGAATTATTTTAAAATAATTATACGTTAAAATAAAAACATGTTAAATTTTCGATTAGCAATCTGATATTGATTACACGTTAATTACCAAATTAAAATTCATGTCGCTTAGTGCTTCTCAACCTGTATGTGTACCGATTATTCATTGATTTTAATAAATAAAATAAAAAATCTTCCTTAACTCATTTAGCTTTACAATATTGATTTTCTTCAAAACTTCTAAATTCCCTTAAACGTTGAAATGTTCCATCAAATTTATTATTTAATGATTAAAGTATCT